>ML682024.1:12709761-12742536 GCA_007922195.1 Podocnemis expansa
GGGGGGCGGGGCCGCAGCTGGGTCTTTGTGTCTGCGTCTGGGCGGCCGGCGAGCGGCGGGGTGAGCGGCAGGTAGCTACTGGTCCCCTCCATCCCCCACCTCTCCCCCCCCCCCCGCGTTCCCCCATTCTTCGTTCCTCCCTCGGCTGCCCGCCCCGCCCCTTGGGCCCCCGAATTCTTCCCCCCACTCCCTGACCCCCAAACTCCCCCCCCCAGAACCCACGGCCCCCGGACCCCAAACTCTTCCTTCAGAGCCCCCAGGCGCTCTGCTCCCCCAGCTCTCCACCCGTCACCCCCGGCCCATGAACCCCGAGAGACAGGTACCAGCATCCCCGGAGCCCCCAGCTCACTGATCCCAGCCCCCCGAGTTCCCCATCTCCTCCCGGGCCCCCTTTAATCCCACCTTCCCCCCCCCCCCCGGGCGGGGAGGGAGGTACCTTCCCCGGCCCCTGACGTGGGTTTCTCTCCCCCAGAGCGTGGCCCCCCAATAATCCTGGCCCAGCTTTTGGGGGGGCTCCGGTCGTCGTTGTGCCCCCAGCGAGCCGTGGGTAGGAGAGCTGCCCCTCCCCCTCCCCTCACACTTTTTCTGCGAGGTTCTCTTGGGAGGGGGCTGTCTGTGGGATGTGATAGTGCTTTGGGATGAGGGTGGCCTGGGGAGGAGATATGGGGTGCCCCCTCAGATGTGTGGGGGCTCTGGATGGGAGGGCTTGGGGCTCCTCTGTTGGATATGTGACTGGGGGGTGGTTCAGGATGGGGTGCCCCCTTGGAAGCCGTGGCTCGGGATGATAGCTCTCTCAGAAATGAGGGTGAGGGAGCTTGGGATATGGGGTTGTTTCTTTAGATGTGGGGATGTTTGGCAACTTATTTAGGACTGTCACTTGCTGCTTTGTGGGGAGTGTGTGTGTTGGAGGGGTGATCTCTTGTGGCACCATAAGGAGCAGTCCCAAGGCTGCTGTGGGGTGGATCACAGGCCATGATATTGTTGCTTTGTTCACTTTTGTGCCAGGCGCTCCGTGACCCCGGCTTCACCTGGCACTTCCTGCCCACAGGTCAAAGTGCCCCTTTTGTTGTGTGGGGCTGGCTGAGGGCTGTCTGGACTGGTAGTATGGTGCAAAGAAGCTTCATCTTCATTCACACAGCAGTCTGAAGGCTGTCTAGTGGGTGGAGTTGATGGCTCCAGCACATGCACACGTGGGTGGGGTGGCAGCAGTGGTGGTCCTGGGTTATCAGCTCCCCACACCTCTGCGCTGTAAATCAGTAGATGGATTTCTGCCTTAGGGGTCTGGAGAGGGTGTGCTGATTGCCCCATGTGGGCTGGCTCCCTGGGGGGACTGGGAGACACTTCCACTGTTGGGTTGAGGGCCCTGGGCTCCCCATATGAAACAACTAGCTGCTGTTGCTCCCCGTTCCAGCTCACTGGGTGGGGAGGTGCAAGCTGGGAAGCCCCCAGTGGTGTTTCTGAGGCAGTTGCTGGGTGCGTATGTTATGCTGGAGCCTGTCCAGCTGCTGCCTGGCTTGAGGCTGGTGGCATGAAGGTAGCTGCTCCCACAGGAGCCCATCCTGCCTCCAGGAGCTCCCTGCAGAAGTGCAGGCCAGGCCATGGAGCAAGATAGTCTCATGGAGGCTGGATCTGGAGCTATCTGCAGGTTGCTGAGTCTCTGGGTTGTCAAGGAACCATAAGTGGGGTCACCTCAAAGCCCCATCCCTGGGCCTAGCGGCTTCAATAGTCCATGCAACTCAGCCCCAAGAGTCTGATCTCTCCCCCTGTCGTGAGTTCATGGCTCTTGCCTCACTGGTGTCTCCTACTCCCTGAATCCTAGGCCTGGAACACCACAGGCCACACTGCAAGGGGAGTGTCAGCGTGGGCCATGCTGGCCTGGCTTTGTAATGGGCTGGTGGCAGCTGCTGAGTTCAGTGAGGTTCCTGGGTGCTTTATGTATGAGATGACAGAGGAGGGCACGAGTGCCTCTCTGCAGACCCAGCCACATGGCTGGGGGCCTTACGCAGATGGCCGGTGACAGCCACACTCGCCCAAGCACTTGGTGATTTCAGTGTTGAGGTGTTGCAGCATATTCCTGAGTCTGCAGACAGAGGGGAACTCATTCTGAAGCACGGTGGTGCCCCTTTGAAGCAAGACCCACTCAATGTGGAAGTGAGTGGTCAGCATTGAACAGGCACCCTTTGCCATGCTCCTCCCAGGGACCGGACCCCGCAGCCATCTCCTACCCTACTGACTGGGCACAGTGCTTGCAGTGTGTCTGTTCCTACTGCCCTACCCTCTACTTTACTGACTTTAGGCATGCAGTTGTGTGTCATTTTCCTTTCTCACATAGTTAAAAGGGAGATGTTTTGTTCAGTTTGTCAGTGGAAACGGCATTGGACCTCTGGGCTCTGAGGCCCCGTGGAGTTCACTGAACGCATCCATTGTTTACTGTGTGCCATGCAGTTCCCAGTGGGCCGTGCTGGGCTACCACTCGATGGTAGGGCAGCTCCCATCTGGCACTATGCTCATGTGCCACTGGGGTTCTGCATGGGGGCACTTCCTAGGCTGTGCCCTGGCCATGAGCGAGAGTTGTTGCTCCATAACCCATTTTATAGGGCTGGGCCCAGAGTTGTCAGGTAGCAACTGAGGCTACAGTGAAAACATGGCCGACATGCCTGAGTGCTGCAGCTGTACTAGGCCGGTGGCCAGCCGCCCCCCCGTGGAAGGCTGCTGCTGTGGGCCTAGGCACCATCTAGCATACAGGGAAGAAAGCCCCTTCTGTCACTGTGAGCTGCATCTGCCCTGCAGAGTGCTAGTGGTGAAGTCTTGGTGCAGAGCTACTCCTGGGAGTGAGTGAGCACTTGGTATCTGGGTCTGCACCCGCTAGGGCAGGGCTGCAGCAGATGTGGAGGAGGAGGGACAGTGCACAGGTGGTTTTCCTGCCTGACAGGTTGGCTGGAAGTTTTTCCCCAGGCTTGGGGAGCTAGCGGAGCTGGGAGGAAAGGGATGGGGCCCTGCCCTCTGGGTGCCACAACCAGGTCGCTGCCTCTGGGGGAGATGTTGGACAGCTGGATTGGGCAGAAGCCAGAGTCAGTGTAACTACAGCCTAGACTGGAGCAGAACCTGTGCCCTAGCATTTCCTGTTCCATGGTACACCCTCCTGTCCCCTAGAGCCGACCACTGTGGGGACAGAGAAAGTTGGAGTGCCTTATAATCTAGAAATTACAGGAACCAGTCTGCTGGGGGCTCTGGCCTGAGCTTCTGTAGCGGGTAACAGCAACAGCCTGTGTGGCTGGAGTGCCTTTGAGATGGAGGGGGTGATCTTTTCCCATCAGAGGGAGGGACAGGGTCACAGTGAAACAGTTGGGGATGGAACTCAGGAATTCTGGCTCCCGGCCTCCTCATGCTCTAACCACTAGATCCCATTCCCCTCCTATTCATGTGGCTGCTGTTTGCTGTGTTTTCTTTGTATGCTGGCTGCAGCTCTTGGTGAGCATGGGTGCCCCTTGGCGTCTTCAGTGGGCATGAGCCCCTGGGTTAGCCAGGTGTCCCTGTGTTGTTTGGCAGTATCTAGTCTTGGGGAGGGCCTTGCCTGCCCACTCCTCAAGGACAGTGGGTCTCCTCACCTTGGCTGGCATCGTGGGATGGGGCAGCTTGTGTGGCACCTAGGAATGAATGAGGCTGGACATGTTCCTCTGCATGGGGGTAGGGTTGATTGTGCCAGTGGCAGGGCAATGCGGGACCCGGAGGGAGGATTGCTGAGGTTGTCTGACTGGGCACAGTGCTTGCAGTGTGTCTGTTCCTACAGGCTGGCCAAGGACTGGGGAGATGGCAGCCTGGGGAAGCCAGAAGCCACACACCCCCATGCCCACCAAGCAGCAGCTCACAGACAGCAGGGGCTGTCTGCTCCCCTTCCCTTAGCCCCATGGTGTCCTGCATTAGTCACAGTCCTGCCCAGTGCCAGGTGTTTGCAGGGAATAGGCGCAGCGGGGGTGTGGGGAGCAGGCATAGCAGGGGCGTGGTGCAAACACACATGGCCCTGCACCTGATGCCACTCACCCACATGTCGTGGGCAGAGTGCTGGAGCCCTGCATTGCTCAGAGAGCTCTGGGCAGTGGCCCTGGGGTGGGATAGAGCAGGGACCCCCTGTCTCCCCCACCCCCATGGTTATGTGCCCAGCAGCCATGAGGTAGGGTGCTGTGGTGTGGAGAGGAGGGGCTGTTGCTGGCAGGCTTGCACCATGCAGCAGAGAGGAGAGGAGAGCTGGAGGGTGCTGTTGGGGACAGGCACTTCACAGAGATCAGCTGGTGGCCAGTGAGAGCTCAGACCTCTACACAGGGTCTGTCTCTGCAGGGAGCTGGGTCTTGTGACCCCTCTGTAGCCCTTCTGTCCTGCTTACCCGTGTGCAGGGAGTGATTTCCCAGCCCCGGACTCAACAATTCACTGTCCTGCAGGCAGTGTTGGCTTTCCCTCAGCAGTGTGACCTTGCCATGCGGGAGCTTTGCTGTGTGAGGGAGAAAAGGGGCTCTGCTGCCCCAGGGGATCGGCTGCTTTTCTCCAGGTTCTCTCTTGCTCGCCCATGTTCATTGTCTGCCTGTGCCTCCTTCCCCACTCTATATGTTGTGTGTTTCACGAGTGTCCCTGCTGGGAGGAGAAAGGTCCAGTGGTTAGAGCTGGAGATTCCTAGTTTCTTTGCATTGGCTTCACTGAGCCGTGTTTCCTCCCATGTGCCATGCTGGGTGCCAAGATCAGCATGCCAGACCTTGGCAAGTGACTTTACCACTTGGGCTGCAAAGTGGGGTGGCAGTTTCCTGGGGGGAATTGCTGAATGGCTGCCTGGCTGGGCCATCTTGGAGGGGGAATATTCTGATAGGTTGGCAATGCCCTCTTGGGATTGTGGCTTTATTGCTGCCCTTGGCTTGCTGCCCTTCAGCCCCTTGTCATCCATCCAGCAGCCTTGTTCTCCAGGCTGCTCAGGTGCCTGGCTGCAGTAGTAATGAGTGCAAAGCAAAACTGAACTGGGAGAGTGGAATTCCATGAGAAACGGCCCCTTGGTCCAGGCCGCTGGATTGTGCCAAGGAGTCGCCTGGGGCTGTTGGAGGTGGGGTGGGGTGGAGTGTGTTCCAGGTTTGACCCTTCTCTCTGACCCAGCTTACTCCAGTCTAGCTGTCCCCTGATATCCCCAGCTTTTGTCTGAATCCTACACTGACTGGTGCCTCTCTGCGTCAGGAGACAGGTCTAGAGGAGCTGAAGATGGTCAAAGGCCTGTTGGCATTTTTTGTCCCCATTAGTGCGCACAGGTCCCAGCCTGAGCTGGGGGGGGGGCTTGGCCTTACCATGGGGAGGGGAGGCAGAGTTAAGCAGTTTGCCCCCAGGAAGGCTGCAGTGTGGAGGCTGAGGGGTTGCTGTTGTCAGAGGTTGGTTAGGCTGTGTGCCATGTTCTGGGGCTCTTGAGTTCTCAGGGGGGCTGGACACATCATGGCTCCTCTGGCAGAGGGGGCTGTGCTGGAGAATCAGGAATGAGATGGGGCCTGGGGGTTGATTGTATCTGGGGAGATGCAAGTAGAGAACTGGAAGCAGGGGGAGGGATGTTAGTCCCCCTCTTGATTGGACTCTGGTGGACCACCAGTGGGATCCCAGCTCCAGTTTTGCAGGCTTGATTCTGGAAGGGCAGCAGTAAAGTGGAGGGGGTCAGATTGGAGCTATATGAACAGTTGAAGGGTTAAAAAACCTGCTCCCTGGTGAGGTGCTCCTGGAGCTCAGTGTCTAGGACCGAATGCAGTGCCAGTTCAGAGGGTGATTTCATCAGTCTAGAAGTACATGTGGGGAACAGAGATTTGAGACTGGTTCTGCTTGTGAAGGTTCAGCTGCCTGAATGGACCAAGAAACCTGAGCCTGGAGACGTGAGGTGTGTGAGAGTGGGAGTGATTAACTGAGCAGGGTACAGGAGGAAAACTGCATGTGTCTGCACTTAGTTGGCCCCAAAGCTTTCTCTTGGCTCTCCTGGGGCACTGTCTGGCCCTTCCTCCCAGCCCCACAATGGCTCTGCTCTGGCCCCACCCCTTCACTCATCCCTACCAGGGCTCTGCTCCCCCTCCCTCCATGCCTTGCTCCAGCCCCTTCTCACAGCCTCCCTCTCTGGCCCCACCATGGGTCTGCCCTGTTCCCATTCCAGCCCGCTCCATACTCTGTCTCTCCCAAAGCTGCCAGGACTTGCTCCCCCTCATGCTTTGCCC
The DNA here is from genome assembly GCA_007922195.1 of Podocnemis expansa. NCBI lineage: Eukaryota > Metazoa > Chordata > Testudines > Podocnemididae > Podocnemis > Podocnemis expansa. The sequence goes on from ML682024.1 coordinate 12,715,980, forward strand.
AGCTTGTCAGAGTTCTTCTCCCTGTCCAATGTCCCTGCTTGGGCTGGGACGCTTTCCCTGGCAGGCTGGCCAGGGCACTGTTGGACCAGGCACTATACAAACTGGTAGCTGGTGGGAGCTGGCCCTGCCCCATAGAACTGCCAGGCTAGGCATTGGGCAGAGGGCTCAGACAGTCAGGCAGCAGGAAGTCAACCTGTGTTGCCCAGGCTAGCTGTCTTGCCCCCCATCCACGTGTCAATGTGTGGGCTGAGCCTGGACCAACAGAGCATGGGGCTGGCCCCTCCCCATCAAGAGGGTGGGTGCATTTCTCCTGGTTGGCATGTGGGAGGGTGCAGGGAGCACATGGCTGGCAATGTGCACTGCTGCCAGCTCGTGTCAGCCTTGCTCACGACACAGCCGGCCTGGATTAGAGGCAGTTGCTCTGCCTGCCTGCCTGCCCCAGCTCCCCGCCAGGCAGACAGGCTTTGGAGGTCAGCTAGCGTCGGGGCTAGGCCGGCAGCGAGGGCAGCCGGTTAGTAACCTTATGTGACAGCGGAGTGCCTGGGGGCAGTGAGCTGGGAGCAGAGGACGCTTTGCACCGCTGAACCCCTGACCTTAGGGGCTGCTCCTGCGCCTCCTCTGCCCACTGCGGGGAAAGGGGCGTGTACCTAGACTCTTCTCCATGGAGAGTGGGGGGAGGCTTCTACTGCAGACAGGGGGGTGTGGTGGGAGAGGCAGGAGGCTGGCTGTAACAGGAGGTGGAATGTATGTGTATGGGGAAAGGGGGACAAGGTGGGGGCAAGGCCATGGGGTGAGGGTTATGAGAGGGAGGGTGCAGGGCTGACATGTATGGGGAGGGCATACAGAACTGGCATGGGTGTCCTAGTGGCTGCTGAAGGGAACAGCTGAGCTGCCTTTGCTCCTGCTGGGCATGGAGGGAAGGGCTGTGCTGGGAGGCTGGGGAGTTGTGTGGGGCTGTGGAGAGAAGGCTGTGGTTGGTGGGCTTGGGGGATGTGGGCAGCTGTGAAGAAGAAGTTGAAGGAGCTGTGCAGGGCTATGGAGGGGGCTGTGGTTGGAGGCCTGGGAGGACTTGGTAGGGGCTGTGGTTTAGTGGGAGAGGGTTGGTGCCCAAGGGAGAAGGTGGAGGATCATGTGTCCCATAGATCATCTCTGAGCATTCCCTTTGTAGTCCCTGGGATCTGACAGGGATCAGCGCCTGCCCTCCCTGCTGAGTAGAGTCTCATGCCATGCTGCAGGTGGGGACAGGGCAAAGAGAGTGCCATCTTGGAGTATTCCCCAGTTAGCAGGAAGTGAGGGTCTGGGGAGCCCATCCTCGGTGTCTGACCCTCTGTTCTTCACCTTCAGGCCTGGAGATGCCTGTGGAGAAGCCTCCGCCCTCAGAGAGGCTGTGCCAGCCCCTCCTGGAGCGGGGAATGGCTGCTGGGGGCACAGCAGTGGCAAGCGCTGGCTCTGAGGGGCTCACAGGAACATCGGACAAGCTGGCTGCGGGGGATGAGAGCAGCAGGAGGGCCCCAGGCCACCATCCACCAGCCAGCGAGTCGTCAGAGAAGGACTCTGGTTTCTCAGGTAGAGATGTGTCCTGGGGGCAGCGCATGAACTCTAGGTCACCCCTGCCATGGTTGGGGGGGGGGGGTGGGATGGGGATGGGGCAGCACTTGGGCCCATCACTCTGTCCTGCTCGTTGCCTGGGATGTGACTCTGCTGGGGGAGAGGGGGAGGGTTGTGGCAGGAATGAGGAACCCTGGCTTTCGCTCCAGGCATCCAACTCTGGGGCTGTCCAGTCAATTTCCTGGGGCAGTAGCTGGGCCCTGGCTGGGCACACTCAGAACATGGGAACAAGGGGGGGGAATGGGGCTGAACTGTGTTTGGTAGGAGCCGGGCCCCATGCACACATGCTTTGGTCCCCCAGCCCAGCCACTGCGCCATGTGATCCAGAAGGGGCAGGACCTTGGGGTGCTCTGGGAGCATGGTGGGAAGGGCCCTGTACTGATCAGTGGGTTCGGGAGGGGGGGTATGGGGGGCGCTGTAGGTGAGCCAGTGCTAGGCAGATGGGTGGGTTGTGGGGTGGTATGGGAGCATGTGGCTGGCTCTCCGAGGGCCATGTGCAGCCTAGCCTGGAATCTCTCCCATCTCCTGCCTGGGGGTCAGGGAGCAAGTGGCTGACTTTGCCTCACTGCCCTGATGTATGGCATTATGGGTAAGGCCCAGGACAGGTCCCTGACCAGCTCTGGAGTCACCCCTTGGTCACTTGTTCCCTGTCGCCCTCTAGCAGCCCTGGGGAATATCATCTCCTGTTGCAGCCGCGGGGTCGTTTTGCAGCTGTTCTGTCACGGGAGCTGGTGGGACCTTGCAGTTCAGTTGCCTGATGCTTTCCATCATAAAAGGTTTTTGTCGCCTCGCTGTGAGAGACTCTGCCACCGCCAGTGTTCACAGCCAGCCCCTGCCACTGGACCAGGAGAGATCCTGGGCCAACAGTCCTTGCCTCTTCTGTGAAATTCAGTTCACCTTGGGCTGAGCTATGTGAAGATCTTCCTTTCCCTTCCCCCACTTGCCCTGTCAGCAAAACTGCTCCAGCAGCAAAACAATAAAGGGCTGAGGGCATGTGAGCCCAGGCCCACCCTGGAACCAAAGCAGCTGCAGCCACTGCACTAGAACCCCAGCCCAACCCACCACTGGTGGCTGCCCAGACTCCCTGCCGTAACCTTCACATGGTCCCAGTGGGCCATCGCCTGCAGGGGGAGCCTCATGGCTGAGCTGCTTCAACCTCTGCCCCCACCCAGCATGGGCCCACATGGTAGAGCTGACCTGAACCCAGCTCCTGACTCTGCATGTGGCCTCAGGTCTCTGTCTCTAAATGGGGGCTGTGAGCCTGTGCTGCCTGAGAGATGCCAGGTGATGTGGAGATTGATCCAAGAATGGCTGGCTACCGTGGGGAGGTGCTGTGGAGAGAGGCCCCTGAGGAGTGGACCGGCAGCTGAACAAGGTGGATAGTAAGGACCACTGACTGGTGCTTCGTCCTTGGAGCCCTGTCTGTCCTGGGGGAACAAGCGCATGATCCCAGAGTGACAGATAGTGTCATGATGCGGATCCTCAAGGGGCCACCAAGGCTTCCAAACATCCAAGCATTTGACTCTGTGGCCTGAACAGCATCCACTTTCCCCAGCCCTATGTCACTTCTTTAGCCTCTTCTTGGCCCTGTGAGCCTGTGCATGGGCTCTGAGCTACTCCTTCCTCCAGCCCTGAGAGATAGGGGTGGGAGAGCTGCCTTGTGCACCTCTCGTGCGAAGACATAGGCAGGGATTGCAGCCAGGCCAGAAGCTGGCTCCCTGCATGTGGTTTGCCCTGGGAGTGTCAGGAAGATCAGGCCCTCCCAGTGCTGCTCTGTAGCAGCAGGAGAATCCCCGCAGGGTAACTGGGCGGAGAGCACCAAGGCAGGGCTGGGCCCTCCTCTCTAGCAGGCCTCCAAACCTGTATGGCATGACCTCTTCCAGCCTGGATGGCAGAGATCTCTGGTTGGGGCTGAGCCTGCAGTGCTGATCATGAGATACCAAAGCCACTTTGGACTGGAGACCATTTGGGGGAGGTGGGTGTACAGACAGAACCTGGAGTTTAGTTGTCTGTTCTCCTTGCTGCTACTCCAGTATCACTGTCAGGTAACCCAGCCACTGTTCCCCTTGCTGCTTGCTTCTCATGCTCTGCTCTTGTTCCTTGTGCAGACACAAGTTCGGAGTCCCTGAGCACGCTGGATCATGCTGAGGCAGAGGAGCCGGCTGTCTGTGCCTCGCACTGGGCAGCCAAGGGGCCCGGGCTGCGGGCAGCGCCGGGTCTCGATGGCACGTTGGCCAGATTCACCCCTGTTTACATTGTGAAAAACGTTATCCTGAAGCAGGTAGCCCTCCTGCCCCACACCCACCAACTCCACCCCCCACTTCCCAGTGCCTGGGGCTTGGACATGCTCCAGGAGATATTTCCCAAGGCCACAGGAAAGGCCTGCCCCTCTGTCCTGCATGGGTAGCGGGGAGGGAGGGGAAAGCAGCCCTGGGCATGATGCAGGGCTGTCCCCACTGCAGAGCCAGCACCCATGTGCCCCCTTGTCCCTCATGGCTGGCTCTCAAGGATCGGAGCCAACGCAGATGGCTGGGTGCTCACTTCCCTCTCCTTCTTCCTTTGCAGTCCCTCGGAGCCTCCTCCAGCACCCAGCTCCTGGCCTGGAGTGGCCAGGCATCCCCGGACACTGTGCAAGGCCAGGGCCATCTCCTTTTCCTCCAGCAGCCAGTGGCTACAGCCACTAGGAAGCCACTGCTGCCAGGCCAGAAGCCACAGGCCAAAGACACCTATCTTCCCATCCTCAATGCCTACCCCAAGATTGCCCCGCATCCAGGCTGCAGCCGAGAGAACAAGGCTGTGGCTGGGCCTTCACCAGGAAGCAGCCATGCCAAGAGCAAGCGCTTTTGCCTAGAGGAGGCCTGGGTGTCATCCTCGGAGTCAGCCACCCCCACCGGCAGCGAGCCACAGAAGGAGCAGCGCCTGGGTGGTGGCCGACAGGTGCCCACTGCTGGCAGCGCAGAGCCCCTGTCCCAGAACCTTGTCACTTCATCCACTGAGCTGGCTCGGTTGGTGCCCAGCTCAGCTGCAGCCCAGGGGAGTCCGGTGCCCCTGGACCTGGCTGAGGGGAGGGTCCTGTCCAAGGCCTCTAAGAAGCTGGGCTCAAGCCTCGGGAAGCAAAGGCGCTTCCACAACACGGTGGAGATCCTGAGAAAGTCAGGGCTGCTGGGTGTCACCCTGCGGACCAAGGAGCTGATTCGGCAGAACAGCAGCACCCAGCGGGAGATCGTGGAGCTGCGGGAGCACGCCCAGCTCTTTTGCGAAGCTGTGCAGAGCAACAATGCTCAGGCCTGGGCTCGGCTCCAGGAAGCCATGAGCCTGTCCACCTCCTACTGGGCCCGGAGAGGTGCCAGCCCTGACATGCCGGCCAAAGCCACGTCTCAGAGCCTGGAGACTGAGGCAGCTTCTGCCCCACAGACTTCAGTGGGGAGTCCTTGCCTGGCTCCCCCGTGAGCCTGGTGCTCACACCGGACCTGTCCATGCACACGGCCCTGCCTTAGGCCCTGGGGTGGCCACCTGTTTGCTTTCTCAGCAAATAAACCTGGTTTGAATGAACAACACTTGTGACTGAAACCCCTGATGGCTCCCAGGCCAGGCTAGCCAGCTCTAGGTTGAAGCTGGAGCAGGGCCCCGTCCAACAGGCTGGGCCACGGCCAGCCCTGCTCCTCTGTGGTGGAAGAGGTGGGATACCCAGAGAGGGCAACAAATGCTTGGCTCCATCTCCCTGCCCAGAGCCTGGCTGCAACCCTGGGCTGAGCCTTCCTCCCATAAGGGAAAGGAGGTTGCCTGGGGTTTGCATTGCTGCCTTGGGACACCTGGAGACCCTGGGGCATGGAGCACCAGGCTGTAATTGAGCTGTGCTGGGGAGCTGCCAAGCACCATGCTGGGTATTCCTGGCTTTCCACCAGGCTCTGCTGTGCCCCACAAGCAGCTGGGCTCTAGCCTCCTGCGGTGAGTTCCTGCCCTAGGTGGGTGCGATGTTGTTACTGGCTGGAAGGCATCCCATGGACGAGATCTCACCTGCTGTTGCGTCACAGTCATGTGGAATGGGAAGAGGGGCTGGGGGGCTCAGGCTTCCTCTGGAGAGGAGGCATCCGTGTGTCTGCCTGCAATGGACTGTGGATAACAGGTGTGAATCCCCACCCCACCGCAAAGATTGGTGTGTACCTATCCATCGCCTACCTGCAACACCTGGGCTACACGGACCCCTTACCTCCCCCAAACCCGTGGTCTGCATGTCTCTTTTTGGACGAGCAGCTGAGCTGCATCCACTGCCTTCCCGGTACTGAACACTTGTCCGTATGCATGTGTCTCCCCAACAGCTGATGTGCAGCAGGCTCAGGGTGCCAGTGTGGCACAGGGTGTGAAGAGTGACCTGCTCTACTCTGCTTTCTGCCCTATGAGCTGTGGAATGGTCCTGCTTCTACACCTCTTGCTGCTGCAACACACTCTGCCCCCTTTGAGCAGCTTATCTGATTTGCAGGGTCCCCACTGCCTCCAGTTGAACCTCCCCCCTGTGAGCTGTCCTTGCTCTGGGCTCCTTCCCTTGTGCCTCACTGCCTCTGTCCCAGGGGTGTTGCCTGGCAGGGACCACACAAAATGCAGCTGTGGACACAGCTTCGCTACTGCTGGTTGGAAAGCTGGGGCTGCCCATGCGACCCTGAGGTCAGCGCTGGGCCAGGGAGGGTGCAGGGCCCCCAGCTTCCAGGGATGCTGGGTATGGGTCTGGGCTCTATGGAAAGAGAGCTCCATTCGTTAGACCGGGGTCTCAAACTCAAATCACCATGAGGGCCACCTAAGGACTTGTACGTTAGCCCAAGGGCCGCACCACTGAAACCTTTTCATACAGCGTTGCAAATGCTGGTAACAATAGTGTCATCGCAGGCTGCAAGAAATAGCTTTAGGGGTTGCATGCAGCCCGCATGTTTGAGACCAGTGCCTGTGGAACTTGGGGGCAGGCCCAGGGGACCCTGGAGTAAAGTGCTATCCCTCACTCATGCCTTGGAGCTGCTTGGCCTCTTCTGGGACCCTTCATGCCCCACTTGGCTCCTTGGTGTGAATTGCACAGCTCCAGCCTCAGGGCCACAGGAGCAGGGAGAAGAGGGACATGCAGGGAACAGCTCAGGGTGGTGCCCCAGCGCTTGCGGGACAGGCTGAGGCATTTTCAGCTGTTGGCGTTGCAGGTGTGGCTTTTCCTGGCACTGAGCAGCCCAGACAATGGCTTTTGACAAAGCCATTCATGGGGGGCTGGGGCTGGGAGAGAGGGGCCTATAGAAGCTGCGTGCTGCCTGGGGTTACTGAATTGGCATCTAAACACCCACTACCCTGTCCCTTCCTGCTGTCAGGCCCAGGGGCACCTACTGTGTGTGGTGCACAGGCTGGCCTGAGGCTTCTTAGCCACCCCTTTCTGTCCCTGCTGTCAGAGAAGGGCTGTGAAGGGAAACTTACCCAAAGAGCTGCCTTTGGCATGGGGCCCTGCTGCCATGTGGGAACACAGCCCTGCCTGGAGGCGGGTAGTGGGCCTACATGCTGGATTTGGACCCAGTAGTGGGCAGTGGTGGGTGGGGCCTGGCCCAGGCACCCCCAGGACACCAGGGCCATGCTAGGGCACCTCAGGGGGCACTGCAGAAGGTTGTCTTTAGCCCTAGGTAGAAATAGCCCAGCACTGCAAGGGCAGGGCATGTAGGGAGTCAGGTGCAGTCAGTCAACTCCCATTTCAGCTACTACAACCTCAACCAGGACTGCCTGGAGGGGTGTGAGGCTAACCATGGGCATTATGTGGTGTTGGGGGATGGGGAGGAGTTGAGTAGATCAGTGGGTCCCAACTTACGGTCTGGGGACTTCCAGGGTCTGCGGACATTTGTAGGGGTTCTGCGGAGCCTCTTCCTATTGGGGCTGGAATCCAGCTACAAACCCAATGCTCCCCACCAGGGCTGCCGTTCCCCTCCTCTGTCCAAATCCTGGCAGGGGCAAGGGCAGGAGGCCAGAGTTGCCACAGCTTGGCTCCCTAGTGGCATGAGCTGTGGTGGTGGCAGAGTGGTGTGGGTCAAAGTCTGCCCACATGGGCCAGATTACATAATGAGTAAGGGGGACTGCAGTTTTATTTTGTTTTTAAAAAGGGGTTCACAGCCTGAAAAGGGTTGGGAACCACTGGAGTAGATGGTGAGGGCCTTGGTCAGCCCTGTGACTGCTGCCTCTAGCAACATCTTTCCCCCAACAGGGCAGGGGAATAGTAGGTCACAAAGTGTGGCAGGCTGGACACCTGCTTTCTGGTCACTGCCACCTACTGGCAAAAACTCATTACCCTTCAAGGTAGTGCTGGGGGAGGAGTGTTAAACCCAGAGGTCATTTTAGTTGAACCACTTGTTCCATCTCCCAAGCCTCTTTTCTCACCCACCATTGCAGTTCCAGGCTATTGCAGTATTTGTGCTTTTATAGGTGGTTTACAGCTGAGTTCATACTGAAGGTAAATTTCTAGGCTTAATTATCGCAACACTTCCCCTGCCCAACCCCCCCCCACACACACACACCACACTCCAGAAGCCCCTGAACCTCCAAAATCCCCCCCCCCCGATTTTTGAACAGCCAGTGCAGCACTGCAAGGATGTCCAGGAACAAATGGGGAAATGGGATTGCTTGTTTATTGGCAAAAATTCAATCTTGCTGCTACTGAAACCTGCCTGGAATGATTTGCAGGGCTAGAATGTTAAAGTGAATTATTATAACTGAGTTAGGAAGTCCCAGGTCAGTAGAGCAGGAGGGACACCCCACCCAAAACAGCATTATCTGGATGTAACCAATGAAAATGATCTTGAGTGCTTATGGATTAATATCTTCACGCAGAGCACAAGATGGCATATTGAATTATGTCTGCTACAGCCTGTAACACTAGGGAAAAGGCTGTCTGGCTTCTTACACACCTACCTATAGGAAAAAACTGATCACAGAACATATGCTGGTGGTCTCATGCTCTGAGTACTAAAACATGATTGTAGTTTCCAAAAATTATAGAAGACAATATCCTAGCTCAGAAAGCATAGCAGATACTGGGAATTCTTAGCAAATAAAGAGGAGCTGATCTCAGAACTAAAAAATGAATGGTATGACTTGATTACCTTTATAATGTGCAAGCACTATAAAGTCTGGACCAGTGGTTCCCAGCCTGTGGTCATAGGACTCCAGGGGCTCCACGGAGTTATTGCAAGGGGTCTGTGAATACAACCAGCCCCAGCAGCTGCTGGCCAGCAGTCCAAGTTGGAGGGGGCTATAAAATTTATGGAATACATGAATTGCATTTGTCTCCTGTGAGCAGCCTCAGCCTGGATATGTCCCCACACCTTGGGAGCTGGTGGGGGCCACGTCCTTCACTGCCCTTCTGCAGTGCTGCTGCCTGCAGTCAGTCCTTCATAATGATTATCATTTAGGGGTCCATGAAATTTGATGTTAACAAGGGGTCCTCATACTCAAAAAGGTTGTGAACCACTGGTCTAGACCACTGACATATACTTGATGCTTTAAACAAGTCAGTGTCAAAACTGAAAATAGTTGAGCTGAATCATTTAGGAGGAAAAATTTAATCAGAAAAAGGGGGGAATCATTTAAGAACACTCTACTGGGAACCCAGAAAGCTACAACTGAGGAAGGCCATACTAGTTAAAAAAAACAGACCCAGTTTTGAGCAGAGGTGAAGCAGCTATAAAAAAGAAAATCTGTATGTGCAACAAAGGGAAGAAGGGAAGTCACTAGTATTAATCATGTCAGAAACTAGAGAAAACTGACAATGGAAATAAAGGGATTCAAGGCGAAACTGATAGCAGAGCTAAAGACAATAAGAAGGAATTTTTGAAGTATAGTTTTACAAAGACAATCTTGGCAGTGGTGGTGCTCAATAAATATTTCTGTTCTGCAGTTGGGAAAAAAGCAGATGATATAGGCTCATCATATGGTCATAATACTTTTTCCAGTCTACTTCTATCTCTGAAGGATATTAAACTGAAGCTACCAAAGTCAGCATTTTAAAATCAGCGGTTCCAGATAGCTTGCATCCAAAAGTTTTAAAAGCTGCATGGTGAGCTCACTGGACTGCTCATGCTGATTTTCAGTGAGTCCTGGAAGACGGTGGAAGTTCTGGAAAAAAGCAAATGTGCCAATACTTAAAAACAGCGCACATGATGTCCTAGGTAATTATAGGCCTGATGATGCAACACTGATCCTAAGATAATAGAATGCCTAATATGAGAGTTAAGAAAGAATTAAGATGGAGAGTAACATAATTAATGCCAATCAACATGGATGCATGGAAAATAAATCCTGTCAGTCTAACCGGAAATCTTTTCTTGACTACAAGTTTGCCTGATAAAAGTAGCATGGCACCACACAATTAATTAAAAATCTACAATGATATTAACATGGCAGACTTTCAGTGGATTAAAAACTGGTTAAGTACTGTTCCAAAGGGGCAGCCCTGTTAGTCTAGTTCAGCAAAAAAAGCAAGGAGTCCTTTGACACTTAAAGACTAGCAGATTTATCACGAGCTTTCATGGGAGGAAATTAAGTTCCCCCATCTTCGAAGCATCTGAAGAAGTGCGATTTTCTCCCATGAGCACTCATACAATAAATAAATCTGTTAGTCTTTAAGTGCCACAGGGCTCTGCTTCTTTTGGTTAAGTACTAGAGCTCATAACTATAAACGGGGAAGCAGGTGTTTCTTAGGGTTGCCCTATCATATCTTTTTCTATGCTATTTAACATTTTTATCCATGACCAGGAAGAAAACAAAATCATCACTGATAGAATTTGCAGCTGACATGAAAATTGGGGAAGTGGTAAATAAAAAAAAGGACAGTGCTGATTCAGAACCATCTGGATAGCTTGGTAAACTGGATGCAAGCAAACAATATGCATTTTAACACTCCTAAATGTAAATGCATGCTTCTAGTAATAAAGAATGACAAGGTGTCCTGAGACACCTTAGAGACTAACAAAAATTTTGTTCTGAGCATTAGCTTTAGTAGAAGCAAAGATGGTTCACAAAGGTAGCCATGTTAGTCTGTATACAGTTAAAGGAATGAGAGTCCTGTGGCATCTTTTGGACATAAGCATCCATGGGCTGCAACCCACTTCATCAGTTGCATCTGACAAAGGGGGTTGCAGCCCATGAAAGCTTATATCCCAAAAAATGTCAGTCTTTAAGGTGCCACAGGGCTCTCCCTGTAAAAGGAAAGAGGTGATTTTCTCTCTGTATTTGCCACTGATGTGACCACGGCTGGTGTCCTGTGTCCAGACCCGCTGCCCACAATGCTAGAGTAAGGGTGATACACTGGTCCCCAGAATGAGCAAAGCACCCAAACGCCCACCTGAGTCACGCTCCGGGAGCAAGGCCCTCTCTCCATCCAGCATCACAGAGATACTGTGGAGCAATGCTCCGTCTAGTTTTTCATACTCCATGGGTGCAAAAAATGTCTTTCCTGAAAATTTTAATACTCAATGCCCAAATTTATGCACACTCCAGTGAGTGCAATCGAACTTGTGAGCACAACAAAGGAAGTGTGTATGATGCAAATATTTTGATAGGGTGATGGGAACGATTTCATCAACTTGTTTAAAACAGGCTACTTGACACTGCTTTCTAAAAGCAGCACAAAAATAGTTGGACTGTTGAATTTTTTTTGTGCACGTTTTAGTTTGCTGGGTGCACGGGTTTCAGCACCTGCTTGCCCGCAAAGGGGCAACAGGCTGGTTCCCGACCGCAGGCAAGTACCATTGCGGGGCTGGCGAAAGGGGTAAGGTTTGACGGGCGATGGCCCGGCTGGGGGCGGCCCCATTGGGGCGGGGGGGGGGGGCCGGGCGAGCAGCCAGTCAGCTGAGCCGCCTCGCGCCACAGGCTTCTATTCCGACCGCCGGCCTATCACGTGACGCTGCTGGGCCACGGGCTTCGACTCCTTACGCCTACACACGTCACACGTGCCGGCGCCACGTGACTCACAGCGAACGGCTTTCTGTCAGGAGCGCAGGGCCAAACCGGTCACGTGCTCGGTACCGCCCCTCAGCTGCCGCCGGCCTCCCGCTCCCCGCCACGCCATAGAGTCCGGAGGCTAGAGCGGCCCCAATGAGACCGTCGCGCCGCCGCCTCTAGCTTCGTTCTCGCCGCCACAGAGGCTCAAGCGGCGCTGCGCCATAGAATTCGGAAGGATGGTGCGTGGCTGGGCGCCATAGAGAGCTGCGCGGGGAGGCGCGGAACCTCGCGTCACGGGGCGTCATCGGTGGCTTCGCGCCCCCTGCAGGGGGAAGCCGGTGAGAGTTGGGCGCATGCGCGGGAGCGGGCAGATGACTGGTGAGAGTCAGAGCCAATCACAGCGGGAAGGGGAGGTGGGCGCATGGAGGGGTCACGTGATATGGGCGGGGTGAGCGCTGTCTCTGTCCTGCAGGGGGAGGCTGGAGGCCTCGGTCAGGCCCAGGTGGGGAGCAGCTGGGCCGTGGGGGAGCCCCAGCCAGGCCCGTGGGGCCGGCTGTCTGTAATAACTTGCCAAGTTGCAAAGGGGAGCCATGTTAGTCTAGTTCAATAAAAGAAGCAGGGGGTCCTGTGGCACTTAAAGACTAAGATTTATTTATCGCATGAGCTTTTGTGGGAGAAAAGCACGTTTCGTCAGACGCTTTGAAGATGGGGGAATTTACAGGATGGCATGAAAATAAATGCAGTGGAGTGTAAGACATGGGATCAGGTCATACTGTAACAGCAAATCAGAGCAGGCAAGGTTCAAACCCTGGAAAACAGCACATAGAGAAAGGTGAGATCAAATCACCTGTTGTAATGGGGAAAGCAACCATAGTCGCCTTTTAACCCACTTTTGCACACTCAGATCTGCATATCAATTCTAATTCAGCTGTCTAGAATTGATATGCAGATTTGATTGTGTGAAAGCAGGGTTGAATAGTGGCTGTGGATTCTTTTCCCATTACAACAGGTGATTTGACTTCGTCCTCCTCTATGTGCTGTTGCCCAGGGTTTGAACCTTAACAACTGCTCTGATTTGCTGTTCCAGCATGACCTGGTCCCATGTCTTACACTCCCCTGTATTTATTTTCATCCCATTCTGTAAGTTCCCCCATCTTCAAAGAGTTTGATGAAATGGGATTTTCTCCCACAAAAGCTCATGTGATTGACAAATGTGTTAGTCTTGAAGTGCCACAGGGCTTCTTGCTGCTTTTGCTGTAATAACTTGAAGCCCAACCCTCAAGATCCCATGGAATATCAACCACTAGTCAAAGACCAGTCAATGGCCAGTGGTCAGACTAGACTATCCCATTGTATTGCCCTTTCAGAAATGCATCCGGGTTGGTTTTTGAAGCTAGTTTGTTTTTTTGACCACAATGTTTTACACAACTGCATTACATTGATGGCTCATAGTCATCGTTTGATGAACCAGTATTCCCAGGTCCTTCTCCGTTACTTCCAACTGATGTGTACATAGTTTAGAGTAAAAATTCCTCTTATTTGTCCCTAAATGCATGACCTTGCACTTTCCACTATTAAATTATATCCTGTTTATATTATTCCAGTTTACAAGATCATCCAGATTTTCTCAGATGATATCCTGATCCTTCTCTGTGTTGGCAGTACCTCCCAACTTTGTGTCATCTACAGACTTCATTAGCACATTCCCACTTTTAGTGACAAGGTCAGTAATACAAAAGTTAAGTAGGATTGGTTCCAAGACCAATTGCTGAGCAGCTCCACTAATAACCCTTCTCCAGCCTGACAGCTCACCTTTCAGTTTGGCCTGTTGTAGTCTTCCCTCAACTAGTTTCTCATCCACTTTTTGGTTTTCATATTAATCCCTAACTTCTCTAATTTAATAATTCCCTGTGTGGAACCATATCAAATTTTATACCAAAATCTAGGTAAATTAGATCCTCTCTTGTTTTGTTTTGTTTTGGTCTAAAAAAATCTGTTCACAAAAAAGGAGATCAGGTTGGTCTGGCATGATCTACCTTTTGTAAGGCCATGTTGTATTTTATCCCAGTTGCCATTATACTTAACTACTTTCCCTTTCTGTTTTTTTCCCAAGACCATGCATACTGTTTAGGTCAAACTAACAGGCTAGTAGTTACCTGGATTACAGTTTCCCTTTCTTAAAAATAGGAGCTATGTTAGCAATTCTCCATTCTTATGGTACAGCCCCTGAATTTACAGATTCATTAAAAATCCTTGTTAATAGGCTTCCAAATATCCCCTTCCCCCCCCAATTAGTTCCATTAAACTGTTCAAGTTTGGCTACTACTTTCGATGTGGTAATTTCTATCTCTATATCCTCATTCTCATTAGGAACCTTACCTCTGTCTCCAAGCTCGTGATTAATCTAATTAAAAATGGAAGGAAAGCATGTTTGGCTATTTGGTCATATCTACATTATCCCTAAACTCTACCCTATCCTCAGTGTTTAGCAGCCCCACTTCTGTTTGCTTTGTTTTCTTGATATTTATATGGCTATAGAACCTTCTACTGTTGGTTTTAATTCTCTGTGCAAGGTCCAACTCTGCTTGCCTTTTGGCCTTTCTCACTTTATTCCCACACATTCTAACCTCTTAAGAGAGAACTTTCTTTGCTAATCCCTCCCATCTTTTACTCTATATAGGCTTGTTGCTCTCTCTTGATCACGCGTCTGAGATTCTTACTTATCCAGCTTGGTCTACAACTCTTGCCTGTGAATTTTTTTTCCCTTCCTTGGCATGCAGGCTTCAGGTAGTTTCTGCAATTTTGACTTGAAGTAATTCCAAGCCACTTCCATCCATGAGTCCTTCCATCCAGTCCACGTCACACGCAGGGTGGCTATGAGAAAGGGCACAAACCTAACCTGACCCCTGTCTTGGCCCTGACCCTGCAGGGGGCATCAAACCCTGACTCCAGTTCCTGACCCTGACATTTACCTGGGCCCCTAACCTTGGCAGGGGCTACCAACCCCTGACTTGGGCAGGAGTCCTAGGCCCTGACTCAGGCTCGAGCTGGTACTGCTGGGAGCCTGAACTGTGTGGGACACCCCAGGGCCTTCTGGGAAATGCAGAGTCTCTCAGCTCCTGCCATGCTGATCTCCCCACCCCCATCTAGCCATAAAGAAAGTCCCCTGAACTTGTCATGACCCTGTGAGAGGAAGGTCACATCCACCAGCTTGGGATCCCCTAGCCCAGAGTCTGTCACCTAGTATTTCCCCTTGACAGACAGGGCTGCACAAATGAGAGGCCCCTGGCACCAGCCAAGCAGCAATGTAGGACAGACCCTTCCTTCAATGGCCATGTGTTACTGACATGCTCGGGGGACACTAACCACAAGCCCTCCTGCCCTGGGACTGCTCTGAGCCCCTGCCTGTGAGATCTCTTTAGTGTGTGACCAGGGGCACTGAGCCCTTCCATAACCAAGCCACTGGGTGAGGCTTGTCCCTGCTGGACTGGTGTCTGAGCCGTCTGCTCTGGACTCTCTCTAGGAATCACTTCCAGGCTAGATCCTGACAGATGGAATCTGCGCGGGCAGCCCAGGCCGTGGAGGGGAGGAAGAAATTCACCGTGCAGTCACAGGACCCTGAAGGCACTCTGGCAGCAAACAGGTCAGGGGTGAGTCTTGGAGGAGACCTAAGAGGTTGCCAGTTGTGTTCAGGACCCTTGGAATTCACACACACAGTGAGAGGCAGGAAGACTCTAGTACCAAGTTGGCTTTCCCTCCTCCCCCTGAGGACCTCTGGGCATATCCTGCTCATTCTGGGTGCCCTTGTACAGAGCTGGCTCTGCACTGCCTCATGGGCCCTCAAGAAACGCCCTGTTTGTTCTTGGGGTCCCTTATACGTGGGGTCATTCCAGGTCATCCCCAGCACTCCCTGGAAGGCCCCCTGCCCATACACAGCTGACTGCCCCCTTCTCATCCAAGATATGTTACCTCCTTCCAGGTGAGCCCCCTCTTCAAATCTTCCTGCTCTTCAGTGGAACCCAGGGCCTCTGCCCCGCTCCGGACCACCTCCTGTGCTGAAAACATCGTCCCACAGGTCTCTGTGTCCTCAGCCCCTGAACCTGCTACCTCCCTGGGTTCTGGAGAGGGGGCTGCCTTGGTGATGCCCCCTCCAGGTAATGAGGCCAGCACTGGACCCCCTGCCGCCAGCGGGGACTCAGACCCCAGCCCTGCTTTGAAACCGGGGGCCAAGACCAACTGCATCATCGTCAGCCCGCGCCAGGTAAGAATGGGTTGGGACGTGGATGGGGCCAGCCTGACAGCACTTTTCCTTACTCCCTTAAAGCATGAGGGGGTCACTTCCTCTGCCAGACAGTCTCTGGAGCAAGGATATCTCCTGGCCCTGGCCCTAGTGTTACATGGGTCAGTGTCCCCCACCCCCACTGAGCGCTCACCTGCCCCATCAGACCCTCTCCCTGGCAACCCCATCAAGGGTTTGCCTGAAAGCTCCTTCCCCGGCCTCTCCCATCTCCTCCATTAAGGGGTTGTTCACCCTGCCTCTTCCAGTTTCTCTCCCAACCCTTGGCCTCCCCAGGTTCTCTGGCAGGTGCTTATGCACCCCCTTTCTCCCATGCTCTCCCTTGAGCCTGCATTGAGGGCACCTGCCCCATGCTTCAGCCTCTTGATGGGGGCTTCCCAGCCTATCTTGCCAGTGCCCCCTCAGAACCAGCACTCCATTTCTGATGCTGTGGGGACTCCACACTTCTCTTTTCAGCGTGGAAACCCCATCCTGAAGTTTGTGCGCAACGTCCCCTGGGAATTTGGCGAGATTGTCCCTGACTATGTACTGGGCCAGAGCACGTGTGCCCTCTTCCTGAGGTGAATAGGAGAGCTGATGGCACAGAGATCTGGGCTTTAGGGGGAAGAGGGGGCAGGCTGATGGCTGAGGGAGCTGGGTTTTTGCAGGGGTTAAGGGGCAGGCAAGAAAACCAGCCTGGGGGGTGGGCAGGAGAGGGACTGGCTGTGGCTCCGATGCTCTTTGCTCTCTGCTCCCCTTGCAGCCTGCGGTACCACAACCTGAACCCGAACTACATCCACCAGCGGCTGCGGCTCCTGGGGAAGACATATGCACTGCAGGTGCTGCTGGTGCAGGTTGACGTGGTGAGGAGCCTCCACACCTTGGTCCCCTCACATCTCTGAGCCAGACTCTCTCTTGCCACAGTGCATTGTCTCTTCCCATGCTACAGGGCTGGGGTGGCCAGACCCAGATTCCCCAGCCACATCCCCAGTTTTTCATTCTCCTGCACAATGATTCACTGACTTCTGCAGGCTGCGTGGCCTCACCCAGCCACTCCCATCACCCCTGCTCCATTGTTCCTCAAACATTCTCCCCACACCTTCCCTGGCACCCATCTCACAGGGGTATTGCTTTCTTTGGCTGTAGAAAGACCCGCACCAGGCACTGAAGGAACTGGCTAAGATATGCATCATGGCTGACTGTACCCTCATCCTGGCCTGGAGGTGAGAGATGGAGGCTAGGCCCAGCCCATCAAAGGCGAGATCCAGTGAGCATGGAGTTGGAGGTTGGGCTGGTAGAGCTTCACGCCATCTGGGGTGGGCTGTGAGTGCCCCACTGAGGGGCAAGCTGTGGAGGGAAGCTGGAGGCTGGGTCAGACCAAGCTAGGCATGTCTTGCCAAGGGGCCATGAAACCCAAGCCACCTCTCCCATCTTTGGAATAATAAAATAGATGGAGCTGGCAGCTAATCTCAGATCTGGCTGCCCTCACAAGATAGGTGGCTTCCAATTCCTGCACTGTGACTGTGGGCAGGTCCCTTCTCCTGAGAGGGGTGGATCAATCCCAGCTGGCTGGGCATGACAGGTCCTCTCAGGGCAACATGTTGCATTTTTCAAGCGCTGCCCAAAGGCTCCCTGTCCTCATTGTGTACTGCTGCATATCTGGTCAACTGCTGCATCCTAGGCTGCACATGGGCTGATGGCCAGAGCAGGATTAAACAATACCAGGGGCATAGCATAGCTGCTGGTCAGCCAGCCAGGCTGCTCAGCTTTGAGTGCTGCTCCCTGCAGGCTGGGGTTCCCTGAGCTGGGCCTGGCTGTGCTTTCAGTGAGGGGAGCATAGCTTTAACCCTTTGCAGTGCCTGTTCAACCCACTGTCATGACTCTTGAGCTAATTCTTGGGTCTTCGGTTTCCCTCAGCCCTGAAGAGGCCGGGCGTTACTTGGAAACATACAAAGCCTATGAGCAGAAACCAGCTGACCTGCTCAAGGAGAAGGTGGATCAAGATTTCCTGTCCAAAGTAAGGCTACCCAGCTGTGCACTTCCCTACAGCACCCAGCCAGGGACCTCAACATGGTGTGCTTCCCCACAGCAGTGTCCTCACTAGGTTTCCTGTAGCAGGAGTCTCTCTCTGCAGTGGGCAAAGGAGAGAGAGGAATAAAGCTTGTGACTGAAATGCAGGTGTGAGTGCCCTTTCCCCCAGTCCAGAGGCACTCCCACCAGCAGCAGCAGTTGTTTATCTTTCCAGGTGACAGATTGTCTGACCAGCGTGAAGTCAGTGAACAAGACAGACACTCTGAGCCTCCTTTCAACATTTGGGGTGAGCTACCTGCTGCCTGTCAGGGCAGACTGGGCCTTGCCCTGGGCAGATTTGAGCCCCAGGATGCAACCAAGAGCCAGCTGCCTCTTGGAATGACTTAGCCCCATTGCTCCTTTCATATCAGTGAAGGATAAGTTGTGAGTTGGGTCTTTGGGTGTTCCCTGTGGTGTGTGAACTGTCTGTCAGAGCAGAACACTATCTTCAGGGGAGGCATGAGGGCAAAGCCAGCAAGCTGCCAAAAAGGACAGGGTGGCAAAGTTGCCTGGCCCAGGCTTCCTCACTCACCCTGGCTCCCAGCTTGCAGAGACCCCCATGGGATGCATGACCAGCCCACAAACACTGCTGGGGCAGCAGGACCAGCTTGCCCCCTCCCTGTGAACACAAGGGGCAGAGCACAACGGGCTGAATGGAGGGACCTAGGAGGATCACACCCTGTGGCCTAGGCTTCCTGGGATTGACTGACTCTGAACATTGTTGTTTTCAGTCTCTAGCAAACATTGTGCAAGCCTCCAAGGAGGATCTCTCCCTCTGTCCAGGCATTGGGCCCCAAAAGGTGAGTGGGACCAGGACAGAGAACTTCTAATGCACCAGCTGGGTGCGTGTCATGCCATGTGCCAAAGGGCAATGACTCAGGCTGCACAGAACCAGTTATGGGGGGGAAGAGCATGAAAAGGGATCAATACACCATGAGGTGAAAAGCCCCAGTAGAGGATGTTGATCTGGGACCCTAGCCTTCACAGGCTCAGGGGGCTCTTCTGATTTTCTTACAGGCCAAGAGACTCTTTGACATTCTCCACGAACCGTTTTTGAAGATTCCCAAGTGAGCAGAGCCTCCTTACAGCACTGCTGCACCATGGATGAGCAGGAATAAACCACCCCCTATTCCACAGACCATGTGTCCCTGCCAGAAACTTGGGGGATGCTTAGCAGCATCAGGAACCAAAGCCTGGCTAGTTTTATGAGCCTGGACTTTGACAATAAACTATGCTGGGCAGTGTCATGGCTTGGCCTGGGCCCTAAATAGCATATAAGGTGGGCATGGCTAATGAAACCCTCCAGCCCAAGCTAGGTATGGCTGCTAGTCACACCTCGCTGGCAAGGGCCAAATAATGGGGAAAGCAGAGACTGGGGCACAGCCCTCCCCTGTGTTGCCAAGCAGGAGTCTGTGGCATCTGGGCTTCCCATGAGGGAGTGCCAGCTGGCTCAGGAATCTCAGCCTAGGGAGCCATTCCAGTTCCCTACCCACTGCACCAATCAGCTGTGCCCAGCTAACAAGGCTGACTGGGAATGAAGGGCCTATGTTGTAGGCTGCAGCCTCAGGCACTTGCACTGCAGGAACAGGAATCTGCTGGCACTCCTGGCCCATACATGGAGGAGTCTCCTGTGGGGGCCCCTCCCAGCCCTTTTCCTTGCCCCACTGCCACATGGGCCAGTGAGCCCCTGGAACAGAGCAGCCAAAAGCTCCTACTGCTTGAGGGGGAGACTTGCCAGAAACAGGACTTCAGTGCTCTGGGACTCTAGCACTTCTTGAGCCAGGAATGGAGAGATGCTGCCCACCCTTTTCTCTACAACCCCAGCTGTCACAGTACCAGCTACAGTGCTACAGCCCCAGCGCTGAAGCTCTGTAGGAGGAATCCGTATAGGGGTCTTGCTCTTCCTCCAGGGTGACCCTCATGGCAGGCTGGGCCTTCAACACCACAGCTTCACACTGTGCTCACTTCAGCGAGTCCCAGAGCCAGACCCCAAGGGAGACATATCCATTTTCCAGGGATCAGTATACCAGGGGAGTGCCGTTCACAGTGCGGTTGAAACAGCAGGGTTTAGCAGACAGCTGGTTAAAGGATTGTTCAGGGAGGGTAGTGGGGGCGCAGGCAAACTGTGGTGAAAGCCCTTGTTCTAGTTATCTGCCCCCCCCCCCCCAGTCTTTTTGGGTTATTGGTTGCCAGCTGTCAGTGACCAGTCCACTGCTGTGCAGGCAGGGTGACTGAGACCCCAGTCAGTTTGATGCTGGTCACACCTGTAATTTTGTAGCCTGCTGTGAGAGCAAGCAGCCCATTTCCATCCACAGAGTAACAATGCAGCACACAGGGGAAACTGAGGCAAATAGGTCCCATAAAAACATTACAAAAAATTCCTACTTTGTCACTGGCACTAGTAACTTGGAACCTGGCCAGTGCCAGACCCTGGTGTCCCCCACATTCCCAGGGGCTGTTCAAGCAGGAAAGAGGCACCAAGCAGGGCAGGGTGCCAGTCCTGGAACCAGGGCTCAAAAGATTGGGTGGTGGTGGGAAGGTGTCACTCAATCCTAGCATTGTGCATGTATATGTTATGCAGTGACACTAGCCCAACTTGAGCTGCCTCAGTTGTACCAAGGGAGTGTTAGGTTTTAAATGAAGCAAGTTACATAAACTAGATCCTGAGAGTTTAGGGGAGCAGTATTTGGGGATACAGGTGGGGTTTGGGAGCACAGATTCAACAGGATTCTGAGGGGGCACAGTGAGTCTGGGGCTCATGCCAGGGTCCTGCCCCTGCCCTACCATCCCCACCCCCATTCATTCCCTGCCAACTTCTCCCTGAGGCAATCACTAATGTTGCTGGTGGGGGTTAATGGGTCTGTGCCCCCAGCAGCCCTTTTCTAGTACTGGGGTCTGTCCCGTCTCCCCCAGCCACCCACAGAAACTGCTCCATCTGCCACTCCATGACTCTGCTTGGCTCCCATCCCCCAAAAGCACTGGCCCTGCGTGGCTGAGCAAGCATTAGTGATGGACATGTGGATAGCTCAGTGAGATGGTGGCTGTGGCCATGTGGGAGTTGCAGCCTGGGCCAGGCACCCCAGGCTCCAGCAAAGTGTACCCTTTCCCACCATGTGGGGGGCCCTGAGCCTGGAGAGGCAGTAGCATTCCAGCCCTCCTTCCCCAGCTTTTACTATTTTTTTTTCTGGTGAGTTTTTAAACATACCCCCACACAGCCCAGAACCCTCTCTGCCCTGTCAGTGGGCCTCACTCTCCCCAATGTTGGGGGTGGGGGGTGACTGCCCTGGCCACATTCAGTCTGGCAGGCACAGGGGCTGTGGGCCAATGCTGCTTAGCCCCTGATCTAGTTTTCCCAGGAAACACACCAGGGCAGGGCCTTCAGAGTGCACCAGCCCTGCTCCCCCGGTGGTGGTGGCAGCTCACTAAGCCAGGCCCCTTTACATCCTGCAAGGTGGCAAGCAATCCTGTCTCAACAAGAGGGACACAAGAACTGAAATGGGGGTGCCTGGCTCAGGAGGGAGTTAGCTGTCCTCCACCCACAGGGAACAATCACCTGTGGGGGCGCCTAGCCATGGCAGCGAAAGGAAACAGAACAAAGCCCCACACCTACTTGCATTTATAACCAAAGCAGAGACACAACAGAGCTCACCGCAAACCCTGCAGCCTTGGGCAGGATCCTGCAACTGCTCAGCCAGCACCAGCACAAACACCAGGCACAGCCTGGCCCCTGATTTGCCAGCTGGACCCCAGAACATGTCCTGCTTGGCCTGCGTCCGTCAAGGCATGGGAAAAATGCTCCCTCATCCGCATGGCAGAAGCTCTGGGCCAAGCACCATAGGGTGGCCCTGGCAGAACAGCTAATGCCCACTATGGGACTCTGGATAGGAAGTCTGGGGTGCCCCATGTGTAACTGGCATTCCCATCTCTGGAGCAGCTGAACACCACAAGGAACATCCCTGTCCCAAGTGCCACCAGCCAAACCCCCAGGCTTCGACCTTGTTCACTGTTGAGAGTGTGCAGGCTCCTGCTTTATGGAGCCAGGGTCCAGCAGCTTGGCCTGGCCTGGCCAGGCTCCCCCATCCAATGCCTCGTGCTTGTGCTTCTTCTTCTTCTTCTTCTTCTTGTGCCTGTGGCTCAGGTCCCCCACAGTGGGCTCCTCCATGCCCCTCAAGCCATTGCCCTCCCCTCCAGGAGGTTCAGAGGCAGGATCTCCACTCTCCCAGGTGCAGGGCTCCTCTGCTGGCTCCTGCTTTATTGCCACCAGCAGCTCTTTGGGCTCCTCTTTCATTCGTTTCTTCTTCTTTTTCTTCACGGGCCCCAGCTCCTCCTGCATGTCTGTGACTGGTGGGGATATGGCTGCCTCCTCTGGGCACTGGCGCTTTGGGGTGCCCCCAAAGGGCAGGAAACGCTGCTTTAGGCCTGGCATGATCTGGGGGGCTGGCCGGGCTGCAATGGCCTTGGGAGGGCTCCCACTACTGGGATCCCCAAATCTCTCACAGATGTTGATGCAGCCATGAAAGGAGGCCGTACAGGAGAGCTGGCCAGAGTGGTCCGAGGACACCAGCAGGTGGGGGCTGCCCGGCTCTCGCAGGGCACTGTGGATGTCAAAGACCTGCCGTGTCCCTCCAGCCTTCGTCTTCAGCGTCTGGAACCCAACCAGGGGCACGGCACGGCCATCAAGACTGGGAAAAAAGCAGAACCTCACGTGAGCCTCAGACTGTAACCTGTGGGCATGGGCATGGGCATGGGCATCAACGCAGTCTTACTGACAGGCCAGGGCTCAGAACCAGCTCCCAGGCTTCACACAAGCCCTTGAAGGACAGAAACCAGTGGAGATGTTGGGGGAAGAGCAGTGATTGCCCCACCCCAACTAACCACAGGCCTGTGGGTCCTTCCAAGATTCAGTCTCTACTCAGCGAAGCGTACTGGGTCCCCCTCCGAGGCATCTGCCTGCTGGGCAAATGGTGGGGAAAGCCTGCACACCCCACAACTGGGGGCCAGAAACATTATCCTCACCATACAGCAGGGGTCAGCAACCTTTTATAACCTCTGTGCTGGTCCTTCCTCTGTGACCCTCAACTGGTGCTGGCAGTCCCCTCTGCTGAAAAAATGTGGTGGCTACCTGAACTTTCAGCAGTGGTCATGGCTGGAGTGGGAGCACTTCCCAGGCATGCCATGGAAAGAAGTTGCCCAGAGTGGCTCATCTTGGCAGTGTACCCAGGGACAGGGGTCCCCAGGCACGCTACAAAAGAAGCAGCTCCTTTCAGGGGTTCCCAGGCATGCTGCAGAAAGAAGCTGCCCAGAGTGGCTCCTCTGGGGAGCATCACAACAGAGAGGAGCGACTCTGGGTAGCTTTTTTCTATGTCACACGGAGGCATAGGTATGAGGGGACCCCTGTGTCCCAGCTGCACCTGAAGGAAGGGTCACTTGCTATGTTCCCTCTAAGCTGTGGGCGTGTGCACGTGCACACAGGTTGTGAAGCCCATGCACACAACAAAATAAAGCACGCACAAAAAAATTCAACAGTGCTAATATTTTGGTGCTACTTTAAGAAGGCAGTTTCAAATAGCATGTTTCAAATAAGGTTTTGTAACTTATAAAATCATTTCCATCACCATATCAAAATAAAATTTAGATAGCATTTGCATCATATGCTTCGTTGTGTTCACAAGTTTGAACACACTCGAGTGCGCACAAATTTGGATACTGGTTCTGAAAATTTGCACAAAAGACATTTTTTGTGCACACAGACTATGAACAATTAGGGGGAACATTGGTCAGACTTGTCCAGAGTGCTTTTGGGGGTGGCAATTTCTGTGGTACCACAGAGGTGACACATGCCGCTTGGAATGGCTCAGGTGGCACTGCTGGCGCTGGTGCCAGGGGTTACCCACCCCTGCCATGCAGAGAGAAAGTCTCTCCCCAGTTTACTCTGTGAATGATCACTAGACACCCCCCCAGCGGCAGGGAGACAACCCAGGCGGGGGCTCCCAGCTCTAACCATTAGACCCCACTCCTCTGCCAGAGCCAGGGGGAGAACCGAGACATCCTGGCTGCCGGCACCGCCCCCCTCCCAGCCCGGGAGAGAACCCAGGCGTCCTGGCCCCTCACCTCTGGGGGCTGAAGTCGGCCGGCGCGCTGATCAGCCACAGCTCCTTGGAGGGGCCCGGCAGCTGCTGGGGGCCGAGGGGGCTCGGGCAGAAATCCGGGGGGCACTGGAACCGCGGGAGCCCTGCCGGGGGGAGACGGGGAGAAGATCAGAAGGGGACGGAGACCCCCCCGCCCCACAGCGGAGCCACCAGCCCCCCGCGCCACTCACCCTCCCGCAGCCGCTCCATGACCACGTGGAGCCCCGGCCGCCCTCTCCCGCGCCGGCTGTGGATGGGCCCGGGCCCGTCCCCGTCCTTCCTTCCGGGGCGGGCACCACGAGATCGCCCGTCCCGCCCCAGCCCTGGGCCGCCGCTGCCTCGGTCCCGCCCCGGAGCCTCTTCCCCCGTCCGCGCTGCTGGGAGCTCGCCCGTCTGCAGCTGCCCCCCGCGTCCTTCTCAGTCTTCCTCCCTCTAGCTTTCCTGCTCGCCATTCCCGCTCTCTCCGGGCCTCTTCCAGGGTCACTCGTCCAAAGGGGAACCGTGTCAGTCTAGCTTAGGGCACCAAAGCGTAGAAAGGAGGACAGGGAAGTAGGAAAAGGAGGACACTGGAGGACAACTGGAGAAAATGTCGTATTAATGTCATATTCTTCTGTTTTTAGGGGGCCCTGAAATGCTTCCCCCCTAAAAATAGGGTGTTTCGGGGCATTCCAGCATAGTTGAACCCCTATAAGTAAAAAGCCTGACAAAATCCTGTATTTTTAAAGTGCCTGCAGGATGGAGGAAGTGAAGGTAAAAAGGAGGACATGTGCTCCTTTCGCCTGACATCTGGTAACCCTAGTCTAGGTCAGCAAAACGAAGTCTTGTGGGTCTCATTTCAAGCATCTGATGAAGTGGGATTTTCTCCCAGGAAAGCTTATGCAGTGAATAAATTTGTTAGTCTTTAAAAGTGCCACATGCGTAGGGTTACCAGATGTCAGGCAAAAGGAGGACATTGTCCTCCTTTTTTATCTTCACATCTTCCATTCGGCAGGCATTTTAAAAATGCATGATTTTGTCTGTTTTTTAATTACAGAGGTTAAAGTATGCTAGAATGCCCTGCAACACCTTATTCTTAGGGGGAAGCATTCCAGGGCCCCCTAAAAACAGAAGAATATTACATTAATACCACATTTTCTCCATGGCTACATTCACACATAGGAGGTTATTTCGATACAAGTTGTTTCGAAACAACTTGTATCAAAATAACGCCTTATTTCGAAATAAGTTAATTCGAATTAAGAAAATGTTCATTTGAATTAAGGAAAAAAGCTCGAAATAGCATGTTCGGACAACAGTTATTTCTAAATGAGTCACCGTTGTTTCAAAACAACATGTTCTGATGAGATTGTTTCGAAACAATTGTTTCGAAACAACGTTGTTTTGTCACCAAATGGGGTTTAAGTTGTTTCAAAACAACGGTACATTGTGTGAACGTGGCGTTTCTTATTTCGAAACAACCTCTGTTGTTTCGAAATAAGACTGCCATGTGAACACACCCCATGTGTCCGCCAGTGTCCTCCTTTTCATACTTCCCTGTCCTCCTTTCCAGGCTTTGCTGTCTGGAAACCCCACGCAAGACTCCTTGTTAGTTCCAGAGGGGATGGACCTGTTAGTTCATTTCAGATAAACAAAACAAGGAGTCCCCTGGCACTTTTTTGTTGGTCTTTAAAAGTGCCCTGGGACTCCTTTTTAGTTTTCTAGGTTCACTGCTTCCCACTGAAAAAGCCTTGATAGGGAGGAACTGAGACAAGCTTATAAAAAAAGGAAGTTGGTAATTGGAAAAGAGGACTGCAGGAAAGAGTTCTGCAGTCAGTCTCTTTCTAGAGAGGTAGTGAGTTGGCTAGTTCAAATGCTGGGTTACTTACCAGTAACCGTCCTTCTTCAAGATGTGTTGCTTGGATTCACACAGAAATAGGTGTCTCCACACTGGATTGGTCAGAACTTTTTGCCCTAGGCTGTTAGAAGAGGGCAGGTGGCCACTGTCCCCCCATGCCACCCCATGGCTGTATATGTGGCCGCCGCCCGACCCCTCCCCAGTTCCTAAGAGTCGCCAACTTCAAAAGCGGGGACGGAGGGGGGGAGGCTCTGAATTAATCCGAGCAGCCCATCTCGAAGAAGGATGGATACTGGTAAACTATGTTCCCTCTAAGGTGCGCAGCTGCACAGCCGCGCACCTAAACAAAACCTCCCCACGCAGGGCTGTCCCATTCCTGTGCACAGGGAGAGCCAAGCCAGCAGCACAGCCCAGGATTGGCTGGGCAGGCCAGCAGAGTGACTGAGGATCGGCCCGGGGCAGGGGGGGAGAGCAGGGCCAGGGCCAGTCAGGGCAAGACAGACAAAGTGGCGAAGGATTGGCTGGGTGGTGGGGAGGGGGAGCGGGGCTGGGGCCGGGGCCGGGGCCAGGGCCGGAGCTGAGCTGGGGGGGGCCGAGGCCAGGCAGGGCCATGCCAGCAGAATGGCTGAGGATGGGCCCGGAGCTGGGGGATCAGGCTGGCAAAGTGGCCGAGGATTGGGGGGGGGGGGC
>ML682024.1:12742636-12802544 GCA_007922195.1 Podocnemis expansa
GCGGGTTGCTATTCCCGAGCTATCCAAGGGCTCCTTTTTACCTTCATGTCCTTCCTCCCCCAGGCATTCTAAAAATAGGTGATTGTCCAACTTTTTATTTCTGATAAGTAGTATTTAAAAAACAGACAAAAAACAAAGCAGTTTATAGGGAGGGGAAAAATATCAAGGGGCAGTGGAGTACACAGTTATCATTTATTCCTAGAAGTTTTTTTTTTTGTTTTTGTTTTTGTTTTTTTTTAAATGGTATGTCCATAGGTCAGTTGGTAGCCCTGCAGACTTAGAATGTCAGGATCATGGGTTCAAGCCCTGTGTTGGGTTTTTTAACTTTTGATCTGTTGCTTCTTAGGGAAGAGCTAAATTGGGGAAAAAATATATAGCAAACACTAATAAAATGAAGAACAATAAAGTGTACCATGATTAAAATTACTAATAGTGACAAATTAATTAAAACAAATAAAGAGACACATCTGAACTGGCTAGAAACAATTTCGGACAAGTTTTTTTAAATTGTAAAATGGGCTGCTGTGCAAAATGAAAAACAAGAGGCAGGTTAGCTGCTTTCACTTTTTAAAACTTTTTAATATGCTTATTCATTTTGGAAAACCGACAAAGGCAGATGAACAGTACTGAAGAACTGATGAGACATAATGTCACATAAGCATAGAATACATTCAAATTATTAATAAATCAATTTAAAATAACATTAATTTTTCATTGTTCTATACTTTTCCATCACGTGAATTTGCACAAAAATTTTATTCAGAAAAAGTTCTGCACACGGGTTGAAAATTTTGCAAGCAAGCCGCCAAACCTTAGAGGGAACATTGCAAGTAAGCCACTGTTCTTCGAGTGCTGCTCGGATACGTTCAGAAATAGGTGACTGCTAGCCATGCTGATGGATGGTGGGTGGAGTTGGCTCTTCTGCCTTCAGCACAGCATAACTCTGACATGGGTAATTGTCCAGCGAGCAGGTCCTGGAGTGTCTAAGAAATTGAACTAAGGACCTTCCTCCCAGCAAGGGTAGCCTGGAGATGTAGGACGTAACCCAGTGGAGAGAAAGTAGGCCCAGATTGCCCGAACACCGATTGGTGTGCGTGGGCATGACGGCCTGAGGTCACCTTATGTGTAAGAGGTACCAATGCATAGTGCCTATGGCTGAGGAATGCATCTCTAATCACTCTTCTTAAGGGGCTGTAGGCAAACGTTGCATGGAGGCCAGAAGATTTAGTGTTCTGGCAGCAATGCGTGTTGGCATAATTTCTACAGGGAAGTTCCCGAGGCCCAAAATCTGCCAGGCTGGCAGTGGTGGTTATCAGCACTGCACAAAACCAGAGGAGAAGAATTAGACTGTCTTTCCCTCAGTCCGGTATTGTAAGGCACATGCAGGTCATGGGGCTAGGCCAGGGACTTGAGAGGGCTGCAGCCCCCTGGGCCCTGCAGCAGTGACACCCCCACCAGAGAATATCAGGTACATGAATCTGCCGCACTTGGTATCCCGCAGGTGGGTTACCAGGAGCAGGAGGAGGAATCTAGCGAAGGTACTTCAGTCTAGTTCAAGAAACAGTCGGGACATCAGTGGCAACAGCTGATGACCCATAGAGCACACTCATAAGTGAGGCAGCAGGACTGGTGTGGAGGGACCAGATGCCTGGCACATCCCATGGTACTAGATAAGAGAAACACAGGTGGGACGTTCTATGGGCCTGAAAGGTGTGAGCAGGCCTCCATGAGCTTACTGATGGCACCGTGACAGGCCCCTTGGGTGGGATGTTAGAGTCCGTATCCTCGCATGAGACAAGGAAATGACATTACTGCTACCTATGCCCTTCGCTTTCTTCTTCTAAATTAAGCAGCTGGGAGACAGCCGCAGGAATGCTGAGGCAAGGGTTTGGAAGCAGTAGGGCTACGGCTTGGTGATGGGCTCGTGAGCAGGATAGTCCTGGATGCTAGTACCTACAGCCTACGGGACCACTCATTTTGGCCTACATGGCCTTGCACCATCAGGAAGGGTCATCCGGGCATGGGGCTGAGCTTAGCTGACACTGCACAGGGGTGTGCATCAGGATTGAGGCTCCCTTCAGGAAGAGCCCCAGGAAGCATGGAGGAGGAGATAGACTCCTCCACAAGGGAAGGAGCAAGGGTGTGCCACCCCACTGGGGGTACATCCGGCCGACTCCTCTTTAAGAGGCTTACAGTATATCTGAGGCGTCCTCTACACATATGCTAACGATGGTATTAGATCTTACCGGTAAGGTGAGCTCTATCAAAGGAAAGCCAGAGCCCAAATTCCACTCATAGAGAGGAATTTCAGGGTGGATGTAGAACTGTTGACAGCAGCCACACGTTGAAATTCCTCAGTAAGCAGCCAGGCACTGAATCCTGAGACTACAGCCCAGGCCTGCAGGACTTGAACCCAGACCCCTGCGCCCAGGCCTCTCACCTCCCAGGCTAACACCCAATCCATGGGGTTACAGCAGGCTTTGTTGAACATAAAACCCTGTCACAAACACTCAGGACAGGAGCATGTTATTCTAAGACACGCCTACTAGGAGAGCCTTGAGTCGTAATGGGAAGGAAGGACTTGTACCCGTGAGACCCCTGAGTGAGAGACTCTGGTAGCTAGGCTGGGATGATCACGGTGCTATGGCCATTCCCGGGGGAGGGGGGGAGCTATGTGAGAGACACCGCTGGGCAAAACCCTGGGAGGCAAAGATTAGCCCCAGGGGAGTATCCATCTCTGGGGGTGGTTTCCAAACCATCATGGAAGGAGTGAGCGGTGATTTATGAACGTAGCGAGGGATGGAGGAACGAGTTTCCCTGCCTTCAACTGAATGGTGAAGGGAGAGATGTTTTCATCACTATTATCAGGTTATCTCCTCTGGATCTCCAAGACCTGAGGGTTTCCCAGTTGCGATATAACAGAACGGCCACCTTAGGGTTAGAGAGAGGAAAGTGGCCTGGGTTCTCGCTGTGAGGGGTGAGACCCCCTATACAGGGGTTCTGGCATGAGGGCACATCCTGGTAGTGGTGACCGATGGCCCAGGTTGGGGGATTCCCAGGGGGAAAAGTTCACTGTTCACATGGTTACACCCATCTCATCTATATTTTGAAAGATGGTAGAAGAACGGGGAGGGAGCCCGGTTTTTATGACCTCTCTCAAGAGCCTTCACTTAAGCTGAGAACCAGCCAGAAGTAGTGAGTGCTGGAAGGTTCATATCTCACAGGACCATGAGCGAGTTAGCCAACACTTACGTCTGATGGCTGGGTCCTGACGCCTGCGTCTGGCACTGGGCAGGTGGGAATGAATTACCTGCTCCAAGGGGTTAGGGAGGGTTTGGGTGTTTTGAACTGGAAGCGTATTCCCACAACCCTAATGAGGGTTAATTGGGGGGAGCGATGATTAAACACCAGCTAGTCTTGCTGGTGGGAAGGGGAGGATGGACGAGGTGGCGAGCTAATTCATACTGTGGGTAGAGGGGCAGGACCTGATAGAGGGTTCACTGACCGTCAGCATGGGGATGCAGAAAGACAGGGCCCTGTCAACGGGGAAGCGTGCAGGAGAATAGCTCCCAGTATGAAAATGACCCCACAAGGGGAGGCTTTGCTTGATTCGGGTGCGTAACGGTGGGCGATACACTTTCTGACGTTGGGAGTGTATTCCATGAACGCAGTATGCGTCCCACCGGGGGGTAATAGAGTCACCGCCCAAGAAAGCAGAAAGGGGGGGCTTTTCCCCTTGGCAGTGTGTCAAATACTGAGACGTGATAGCCTCCTGGGGGCCAGGATCGCTGGCCATCAGTTGCCAGCATGGGTTCAGATGGCAGGCTTCCATTCTGCCCTCCACGGTGGGCAAGGAGGGTTGGGTAGTGAGAGGGTGAAGGCCTCTCAGGACATTAGGGTCAGATGAAGGGGTGTGAGTATGGGTTATGCCCTAGTCCTACCGAAGGGGAGGAAGCTGCCTCAACTGTGAACCACCCATTCTCACCAGGAAGGAGAGAGGGAGAAGGGCTATCTGTCATTTCTGAGAGGGAGAGTCCCGCAACAGTGGGCACTCCACCACGATATGGAGAAGGTGATTGACAATGATATTGGTGATTATAAACAATACTGCTGACTAACAGGTCGAGAGCTCCCTCGGAGCTGAGGAGATGGGCCTTGCCAGGAGGGTCCCCCTAGTGGGATTCGAACTGAAGTTGTGGTGGTGAGGACCACGTCCTCACCAGTAGCTGATAAGGGAGGGTGGGTGACATACTATCAGGCCTTATGGGGCCGGAGGATGTGGAAGAGGCCCTGCCTGGAGAAGGCCAAAATATTTCAGTTCTCCCCTGGGGTCGCGGGCAGTACCCAGAACAGCCGAGGTTCCTCTGGAAAGAGGGTGTCATCTCCAAAGGGCAGGTCAAGGGTCACCCGCTGTGAGGCTGGGGACACTCTGGCTTCCCGTAGCCAGGCTGTGTAGCGCAGGCTGAGGCCATAGTGTGGGCTGCTGTACCCACCGTGTCCCAGGCTGACAGGGGGAGGTCCTGGGAAGCTATTTTACCTTCCTCCAGGAAGGCATCATCTCTTCCCTCACCTCTAGTGGAAGCAGATGGCTAATTTTGTGTATTGACTCCCACACATCCAACATGTATCTACTAGTCAGGGCCTGATTGTTTGCGACCCACAACTGGAGGGCCAAGGAAGAGTAAACTTTGCGGCCCAATAACTCAAGCTCCCTGGCGTCCCTTGATGTCGGAAGGGGATTGTGGGGGCCTGTCCTGTCCCTAAGGCTGCCTCCACCACCACACAAGGTGGGACTGGGTGGTGGGTAGGTGAGGGGAACTCTAGCCCCGGGACTCTGTACTTGAGTCCCACCATATCCGAAACTGGGGAGATGGAACCCGGGTTTTGCCAGTGGGAGGAGGCCAAGTCCCAAACGCTAGGGTGGACAGGAACCATAATTAGTTCCACCGACGAGAACATTCGCCCGAATAAGATGTCGGAGGGTGTTTTGGAGGATTGAACCTCCATGCCCATGTGGGCTAAGACATGGCACAGAAGATCAAAGTGCACCAATAAGTCACCCATATAGGAGCACGGCACTGGGTTCATTGCTCTCACCAGTGCCGAGTGGGCAGGTGCCGGCAAAGTTAGAGGGGCCTCCTGTGGGGACCATTCCTGGGGGTGGTAGTGAAAAGGCGCCAGCGCTGAAAGCCGACACCAAAGCCGTTTGGAGCCCCTTGAAGCCCCTTCCCCTGGGCTGGAATGGGGGAAACACTACCCCACCCTCCTGGGGGGGAACATCCCCTGCCTGTGCTGGGACCAGCAGCGGGGAAAACCCTAAGGGTCATGCTGTGGCTAGTGGTGGGGCTTTCTGGTGCTCCCCCAGCATGGAGCCCCCTGTGAACTCTCCCCACAGGCTCAGGCTGCCCTCCTTTAAGGCCCCCCCACCTGAGCCTTCTCTGGACAGCTCAGCCTGCTTCAGCTGCTGCATGTGTATAGGGCAGTTTTTGATCAAGTGCTGTATGTGAATAGGGCAATCAATGGCTGCATGTGAACAGGGCAGCTCCCAGGCAGCAGTTCAGCTCCTCCTTGCTGGTGGCTGATAATGCAGGGGGGAGGTGAGGCTTCTTGGTCTCCGTTTGCAGAAAACTCCAAAGTTGGAAAGGTGGGAGCCCCAGGATTCTGGGGGTTATCAGGGGCCGCAGGAGGCAGTTCTGCAGGCCGCATGCGGCCCACGGGCTGCGTGTTGGAGACCCCTATTCTAGTGGATCCTGCCTTGGATTACAGGCTCTGTCAAGAAGCCAGGAGGGGTGAAGTAGCCATGGGGGAGTGGAGAAAATGCCAGTGGTAACCCAAAAGCAGTCCAGAAGATAAAGAAGAGAGGCACGAACAATTCCAGGGGAAGAGGAAAAGGATCAGAGTTTCAGTAGACTGTGGTTGTTGAGCACAGAGTCCCTGGGTTTGAACTTGGAGTAGTGGGCATGCCTGAGTTCCCCTATCAGCCACTGGGAAAGTGGCACAGACTTGGAAAAGGATCAGAAGACTGCCTGAAACTGCAGATGGGCAGGTTAGCCAGTGGGACTTTGGTACCCCTGGAAGAGGAAGATTTTAGGGACCTAGCAGAAGGTTCAAATCATAAAGAAAGCTGTAAGGCAGGGGCGACGCTGCTGCTGGGCCCACAGAGCTCGTGCCCTGCATTTCTCTGGGCTGCCATGCCCCAAGTCAGGGGGACTGCTAGCAGGCAGTGACTAGAGCCAGATCGGGCTTGCCTGGGCCGCCTGCCTATGGCTGGCAGTGGCAGGAGCTGGATCTGGCTCTGAGCCACTTGCTGCTGGCCAGCAGTGGCCGGAATTGTATTGGGCACACTTGCCTGGCCTGCAGGCACTGGCTGGATTGGGCCCCAGCAGGGGCAGGGCTAACCCATATTTTAGGGTAAAATACCCTTGCTTCCCAGCAGGGAAACCTGGCCTGCACCCTGTTTTCTACCTAGACAATGAAAACACACCCAGCTTGCTGGCGCCTGGCGAGCAGTCCAGGTAGTTCTGACTTGCAGACCCTGTCTTCATTCCCACCCTGCCCCCAGTTTCTAGGTCCCCTGTAAACTTTGTCAAGAATGATTTTATCTTTTCTTCCACAATCATTGATAAAAATGTTCAGTAGCGCATGTGGGGACAAGAACTGATCCTGGGGGACTCGAGGAAGCCCATACCTGCTCAATGGCAATTCCTTGTTTCCAAAAACAACAGGAGTCCTGGGGCACCTTAAAGACTAACAAATTTCTTTGGGCATAAGCTTTTGTGGGCTGCAACCTACTTTGTCTGATTCAAGTGCAAATTTTTTCATTATGTTGGTAGATTTCCATTTCACACGGCTAAATTCAGTGCCTTGGATGGTCATGTTAATCTGTATACAGCAAAAACAGAGTCCTGTGGCACCTTAAGGGCTAACAAATTCCTTCAGGCGTAAGCTTTCATGGGCTGCAACCCACTTCTGATGCACTGCATCTGACAAAGTGGGATGCAGCCCACAAAGGCTTATGCCCCGAGAAATTTGTTAGTCTTTAAGAGGCCACTGGACTTTCATTGATTTTGCTATATAGAGACTAACGCAGCTCCCCCTCTGTTCTTTGTTTCCAGATACATATTGATACCTACCCAATGGCTAGCTTTTCATCCATTTAACATGTTCATTTTATATCATTCAAGTTTGCAGAACGTTACGTGAATGCTATTTCCTTTATCAACCACACTTTGTAATCACATAAAAAAAATATACCATTAGTTTGACAGGGCCTGTTTTCCATGTAAGCCTGTTGATTGGCATTGGTTACGTTAACCTGCTTTCATTCTTCCTTAATCAACTCCATACCAGCAATCTATTATCTCGCTCAGGGTCCATGTGAATCCTATAATTACCCAGGTCATCCCATTTACCATTTGACACAACACAACTTTCTTCTGGTCATCTGGAATTTCCAAGAGGGTCCCAGCCAATGCTTTTAGGAATCTTGCATGAAAATTATCCAACCCACTGATTTAAAGATGTTTATTCCCTGTAGATGTTCTCTAATGCCCTCCTTTGTAACTGATGGTTTGGAAAATAGTTCATCATCATCTTTATATGATAAGTTCCAGGGGGGTAGTCGTGCAGCATTCTTCTAGATCAGCAAAACAAACAAGGAGTCCTGTGGCACTTTTAAAGGCTAAAAATATATTTGTTATAAGCTCCTGAGATAAATACATTTGTTGGTTTTAAAAGTGCCATAGGATTCCTTGTTTATCATCCTTGTGGGAATCCCTCATTCTGCTTCTTTCCAAACACAGATCACAAATATTTTCAAGTCTGGTGGATAAAGATAACTGAACAGATTAAAACAAACAAGGACTCTGGTGCCACTTAAAGACTAACAAATTTATGTATTGCATGAGCTTTCATGGGTGGAATCCCACTTCATCAGATGGTTTCTACACACAAAAGCTCATGCAATAAATAAATTTTACAGTCTTTAAAAGTGCCACAGGACTCCTTGTTTGTTTTGTTGAACTAGGCTGACACAGCTCCTCCTCTGGAATGTGATTAGATTAAATGCATTGAGGTTTTGGCAAGGTAATTGACTGCATGACATTCTGGTTTTAAAAATAGCTGTGTACTATGAAAAGTGCTAACACTTAATAGATTACGAACTAGCTAACTGTTTGATTAAAAAAGATGGGGGAGTTTCTAGGGGAATTCCACCCAGCCTGCTTCAAGAGCTGACACTGCAATATTTCCAAATGATTGATTAACGTAAATAAAAAATCACAGCTGATTAGGTCTGCAGATGGCACAAATGTTAGTGGAGTGATAAATAGTAAAGGGGACAGAGCCGCCAGCAAACTAAGAGGCTGGGCCCTTTCAAACAGAGTGTGTCATCCAACCAAAGATATTTAAGAACAAGGAATGTAGGCACCAGATGCAGCACAGCAGCTGTATCCTGGAAAGCAGAGGCTATCAATAGGGTCTAAAGGTCACAGGGGACAAGGGAATGAACAGGAGCTGTCAGGTCAGTTCTGTGGCACAAAGACCTGAGTGATCCTTGGATATATAAATGGGATTATCAACTTGGAGCAAGGAGATGATTTCCCCTCTGCATCTGGCATTGGTGAGAGCAAAAATGGTTAAGGCTAGCTCTAGGATCCACATTTTAAAAAGATGTCTGTAAATTAATTGAGGGTCCAAAAAAGAATGAGAGAATAGTTTGAGGGCTGGAGAAAATAGCAGTCAGTGAATGACAGCGCTCAGCGTGGTTAGTGTATCTGCAAAGGACACTTAGAGATGATGGGATTATAGGGTGTAGGCTTGTCTACATGGGGAAACAAATGGGCTGGAATAATAGCAGCATTTAGAATTCATACTCCATTTGATTCTGGAACAATTTCCCTGCGTAGACAACTTCATATGGACTTGGTCGCTGGGCCCAGGACCATGACGCATGAGCTGGAGGTAATGGAATTGCTGGTATTTGCACTCAGGGCCATGATTTGGGCTAAGGGGTGAATGGGGTTGCTCATATTGTGGCCCATGATACACAGACATTTTGCACTGTACTCGTCCCTTCCCCCCCTCACCCTTTGCCAAGCCCCAGTTGGGAGTAGGGCCATTGTCATGGCTGGAGCAGTGATTGGAGACATAGGCAGGGCATGACTGGGCTGAGGCTGCAGCTCAGGGGGTGTGGCTGGAGCAGAGCTGGGGGCCAAGCAGGGGTGTGTGGTTCTCTCTCCCCACCCCCCAGGCCCTGTATGTCCCTCCAAATGTCCAACAATGCTCCCCTAAGTCACCTCACAGTTTGGGGACTTCTGGGCTAGGGGCCAATGGGGTCAGGGTGACTGGGCCCTAATGCATGGATTGGGGGCAATGGGTTTGTTGATACTACTGGCTGGGGCTGGGGACAGATGCAATCCTTTTTACCTGTCATTTGCGACACTGAAGGCCATTGGTGGCCAAGTTGTCATTGTCCCTTATAAGAAACTCTTCCGAGGCCTGAGAAACTCATTACACGTAATACACTGCTTTCCTGGTATTTAACAAAGGGGAGCAGCATGTGAGGTCTGTACTGAAAACTGGTAATTCATCGAGGCTCATCATCAGTGTGAGATGTATGTGGGCATGACAATTTAAGGAATAACAGAACTATAGTGAAATGTGTGCCCTTATTGCCTTGGAGTGAACACTAGTTGGCAAGGAATCATATGTCTGGTCTCGATGATGACCCAGTCAAGTGGGAGGGAGATGTTGCCCTGCTCTGGCTGGCAATTACATAATGTATTGCTCCACTGTCCAACTTTGCAACACCACAGAAAAAGCAGTGGAAATCCAATGAAGGTGAGGAGACATCTTGTTGAGTGGGGAGGGGGGGGCGTGCTTCAGGAGAAATCGGTTCCTGTAAAGTCAGTCAGGTCTGCTACAAATGAACTTTGGGCTCAGACCTGCCTTCTTAGCTGGGAAAGGGAACAGCTGAGAAGTGAAGACAGAGCATATGTCTTATGACTTTATTTCACAGTATAAGCACAGTTTCTTTTCTTGGAGCTACTGGAATCTCCATTCTTAAATGAACCTTTTGTTTTATTAGAAGTGCTCACCCCCTTACTATGTATTACACAAGAGTGGTGGGGTGAGGGATACATGGCTCTTTTGGGGCCAGAGGAGCTGGGGTTTCTGAGGCCAGGTCTACATGGATGGCACTGTCAGTTTGATCTTTCCAGATTGATTGGCCCATCAGGGAGATCCACTCAGTGGAGCCAGAAGTCAACTCAGTAAGCTCTTGGAGTAGTGCTGAGTTGAGAGAGGGTGTTTAGTGCAGGGGAGATGCTGCAGTGAGTACAGGTAAGGCATTCAAAGGGAGATACACAAGTTATTTTATGTAGCTTGCGTATCTCCCTTCAACTACAACCAAAATCTGCAGCCAGTGTAGACGTGGCCAGCTAGTAGCCAGTATCAGGGGCTGGACACCAGAGAGGAATGCTTCAAGGAGTCTCAGGGACTGGGGTGCATCAATTGTTAACTTGGCACAGCCCTGCAATGATTTCCCTAGCACCCCCACACACCCTCCCATGAATTTCCCAACACCGCCCACAGTTGTCAGCTAGTAACAGTGCTATACCAATATAGTGAGCTCCCCAACACCCCCCAAACCCCCTCCTACAGCCCCCTAATTTCAAGTCCTGCGGAGAATACCGCAGCCCCGAGAAGAGGAGCCAGGTGGCTGCCAGGCTGGTGACATTAGAGAGCTGGAAGTGCCACTCATGGGCTGGCACCCTGGCCACCCTCAGTGTTGTACAAACCAGAACAGACGGTCTCTGCCTCTCTCAGCTCCTCTACACAGACAGGGTGCCCAGATCATGCTCGGTGCTGTACAACTGGAACAGCGCCTGGCCTGGCCCCTCTTAGCCCCTTTGCACGGATGAGTCCCCCAGACGGTGGCGTGCTCGGCGCTGTACAAACAGCCCGGATCCGCTCCCTGCCCCGGAGCAAACGCGACAGCGGCGAGCCCGACCCCGAGAGAACTACAACTCCCGGCGTGCACCGCGCGCGCGGTCCCACCTGTGCAGTAAAGTTGCACAAACCTGCGGCTCCCATTAGTTAGTTCGCGGCGCGCCACAGCCCGGAGTGTCCGGCAGCGAAGCGAGCGCCCGGTGCCAGGTCGGTACCAGCCCCACACTCCCCCCAGATCCGGGGCGCAGCACTGGTACCTGCTCCCCCCCGGACACCCCCTCCCTGCGGCAGCGATGCCAGGCTGGGGGCGGCTGGAGGGCCAGGGGCTCCCCCCTTGCTCGGGACACCCGGCAGCTGGGGGGTGCCCGGCGCTGCACAGGCTGTGGGGCGGGCACGCCTGGAGCGGAGCTGGCTGGAGGGTGGGCGCGGCTGGGTCTGGGCTCGCCCCGCTGGTATGTTCTGCTGGGGGCAATGACACGGGTCTGAGCTTGCTCGGGATGCGGGGTGTTGGACCAGTCGGGCTGCGCTTTTCCTGCAGGGGCAGGGTGTGAAATCTGTATCCCCCCCAGATACCCCCAGGCCAGGGGATCCTTCCACACTCCTGGACCCCAGGGAGCCCCTTGCTGGGAGAGGCTGGGGCTGAACGCCATCCCCTCTTCTCCACTGGCGTCTTGCCCCACAGCACCCCACACTAGGAGTGGCTGGGGCTGGAGTGGTGGAGGCGGAGGGGAGGCAGGTCCAGTCAGGGAGTGGGGCACATTGGTTTTGCTCCAGCCCCTGTAGAAACCTATGGCGGAGATTAATGTCTAGACTGGGGGCGGAGGCTCGGCGCTGGTGATGGCTGGGGGCCATTCTCTGCCTGGATTGTTCACGAGCTCTGACTGGGTGTGGGGGGGTCCCAGTTGGGCTAAACACCGTGACTCAGTAACCTTGGTGCCAACTCTTCCCTCCAGCCTGAGTGCTGCCAAGCAGGGTCGCTCTCCTGGTGGATGTGGGCAGCAGAACAGTTTGTGCCAAACAGCGTTGGCGGGGTATCTGCTGTGCCTGCTGGGCAGGGTTGTCATGGGGGCACTTGATTGGGGTCTGTTGAGGAAGGTGTGCGCATGGGGCTCTTAGAGGGGGAGAGACTGTGTGGGGTGGGGCAACAATCCTGGTACACGTTTCCCAACCTGGAGATTACATGGCAGCATCAGGGAAAGGGCTGGATGCCCTGCGGTGCTCACCATGTGATTCACATCTGCTGTCTTTGCCCTGCCATGGGGCTTGCTCCTTGGGGATTGTGGGTAATTAGGTCTCTGCAGGCAGCATGGGAAGCAGACAGGAATGAAAGGACCTGAGACCCAGTGGGGTCAGCAATGGAGTGATAGACCCAGGCCTTTATCAAGCCATGGGGGCTGAGGTGTCCACCTGTGCATGGTGACTGCTGCATCTGGAGTCACCTGTCTGTTACCTATTGCTGTGTCTTGGCCAGTCTTTGTTTTCTGTGCTAAGCCCTAGTGTGGGAAGGAGCCCAGTGGGATCAGCAAGCCCTGGCACCGTGAATGTGGTGCCCAGTTGGGAAGCTCTGGTCATTGGCCTGGCCAGGCTGGGCTGAACAGAGAGGGGATGAGTCTTTCTGAAACTGCAGGACACAGGCAGTCCTTGTGATTCCCTCTGGTGCTGTCTCTTGGCCCGGGAAAAGCCATCACATGCGGCCACCAGCTGCAGCAGTCTGGCACTCTGGTCTGCATGGGAATGCAGCAGGCATTGATAGGTCTGGCTCAGGGTTTACTCCCAGCTGGTATTGACCCTATGCCCTGCTCCAGCCCCACACAGCTGGGCCCTCGTGGAACTTCTAGTTGTTGCTGGCCCCAGGAGGTGCCTTGGCTCAGTAGGTCCAGCCTCCCTGAACGTGGACACGAATTGGCTCTGCGTGCTCTGTGTGGGACTTTCTGAACTTCCCAGGCCCATCTCTCCAATACTGTGTGTATTGGAGATTGTGGGGGGGCGACCCCTGAGGCTTGTGCAGTCTGCACGTGAGTCCCAGGAAGTAGCCCTCCAGCCTGGAGCGAGCAGCTGAGATAAGTGCACATACCAGCCAGGCTAAGACCATAAAAGGGTTCTCTGGCTTCCTGAATTCTTATCGCTGGCTGATACCAGCTTGTCAGTGCCCCAATAATAGGCTCCAGGCCTGGGAGCTGCTGCCTGGCAAACCACCAAATCACCTGTAGGGCACTCACTGGGATCAGCCACATCCAAAATCAGGGCTGTATGCTGAGTCCCATTAGTTCTCAATGGCTCAGAATGGTGCTCAGGCCCCAGAGGAGCAGTTGGGCTGGTGAGAGTGGCCCTTTGTGCTGCCCCTCGCCTATGAGTGGCTTGTGAAGCACCTGGCTGTTTTGCTTCTCTCCCTGTTTGGTCAGTCCATGCTCAGCCCACCGTGCTGGCAGCCTGTGTGAGTGTCTGGATGGATTCTGCTGAGAAACAAATGGAAACAGCTTCATGAAGAGGTGTGAGCAATCCTGGGACCATGTTAACACTGAACCCTAACGAGGGCAGGCAGTTTCAGTGGCCTTTTTAGCTCTCTGGCTGTTGATCGTTTTAGCAGAAGCATGTGGGAAATCCCTTAATAGGCACAGAAGTAGTTCGCAAGGTGCTGAGAAATTTTTTTCTGTGAGTGGCCAAACAAACAGGCAGCCCCTGTTCTGTATGCTCTCAGATTCCTCAGGCACCCCCCCCCCCAGTGCAATCCTGTGAAATGTTGCTTGATGCCTTGATACAGAGGTGATGGGTACTCTGGAGTGGCGGAAGGAGGGACTGACTATTTGGTGCCCAGTGCAGGATAGGGCACTGTGCAATTTGTTTTCATGGGGTTGCTCCTCCCAGCTGTGTGACACTGATATATCTGACTCCCCTTTGCCAAGGAGCCTGAATAGGGAAGGCAAATTTGTTTTTTTGCTAGGTTCAGCCAGGGTGAGAAGTGTCTTGTAGCACAAAAAGGCAGTGACCCTGCTGAACCCAGTCCAGAAGGCTGTGTGCCTTGTGGGGCACCTACCTCTGCGTGGCCTGGGCATGACACACTCCAGGTCAGGGCTCTCAGTGGGGAGAATCAGAGCAAGAGTCCAAAAAGGGGACCAAGATGGGACTGAAAAGGACATGAGGAGACATGGCAGCACCCTAAAATAACTAGAGTGCTGGGGGAGATATGCCACTGCTCCCAGCCACTTCTCCCCTTATCAATATGGAGTTTAATGATCCGTGGCATGTCCCCCTCACAGCCCCTCTGTGCTGGCATGCTAGGGGTCATCCCCCCCCCCCCATTCTAGAGTGAGGCAAGGGCGAGAGGACTGGCTTCTAGGCCTCTGCACCCACCTGCCCCACCACAGGGCTATCTTCCTGCCCCCAAGCAGTTGTGACCTGTTTCTCTTGGGTGGGGTAGGGTTGTATTTGCCTTTCTGTGGGCAGGTGCTTCTGGTGGGCTTGAAACGAGAGCCCCTGGCTGGTGATGCCAAGCTGGTGGGATGAGCCTCTCAGCACTTGCTGTTCACAGCCCATCTCTGTTCCCAGCTTTAGCCAAGAGCTCAGCGCTGCAGAAACTGGTTCATATCCATTCTCCAGGGTGCACCCCTCCTTGGCTGCACTGGGACCAAGCAGCTGGTGTCATTGAGAGCCGAACCCCTCGGGGCTGTCTATTTTGCACGCCTTGTTGTGCCCAGCTCATTGAGTGAGTGGTTCATTGGTGCCCTGGCTTTCGCAGAACCATTGACCCCAGGGAAAAGTGACAGCCAGAACCAGTATGTTAAACACCCAGTTTGCACTGGTGCCAGCAACTTCCTCTGTACATTGGGCACTGTGCTTTAGGACATGGCATGGACAGGGGCTCAGCAGGGGGTGCTCTCCCCTTCTGACAGTGCCAAACGCAATGACCCAATGCAGTGCTAGGGGACTTGTGCAGCAAGAGTAGGGCTTAGTACGGGGTACACTCCCCAAGCATCAGTGCCGGCCCCAGTCTGGTGACAGGGGGCGCTTGCTAGCAGTGCATACTGGCCCCAGTGTGGCGTTAGGACCACAGCACCCCCAGAGATGCCTTCTTTCAAAAGAGATGCCAGCTCAAATCCCAGTCCCTTAAGGTTGCTAAATATCCTAAGGAGATTTCTGCCAGTGTGTGGCGTATTTAGCTATAGAGACAGGGGCATGTTCCCATAGGCTGTTTTGCTGGTTCCCTGGTGTCCTTGCTCTGCCAGGGTGTGGGGGTTGGTACTCGGTGTGTCTC
The DNA here is from genome assembly GCA_007922195.1 of Podocnemis expansa. Lineage (NCBI taxonomy): Eukaryota > Metazoa > Chordata > Testudines > Podocnemididae > Podocnemis > Podocnemis expansa. Next base: position 12,757,839 of record ML682024.1, read on the forward strand.
TCTCGAGAACCTGGCAGCTTTAGTTTGCTGTGGGACCCTTCCTCATCTCTTGTCTCAAACTGCTCGCAGCATTGTTCCACCATTTAATAAGCTGGCCTATTGCATCCTGACCACACTTTGGCAAGGGTGAAAAGAGTCCAATGCAGACCCCTGGGCCTGGTTCTCCAGTGCTGCTGCTGTTTAGAGTTGGCCTCATGCTCCTATCTGTGGGGCCATCTTGTGCAGGGTTTGGACAAGGCGAAGGCCCATGTCTGCTGTTGGAGTAAGGCAGGGGAGCGAGGTGCTGTCTGGGCTGGGATGTGTTTTATAATTGCTGCTCCCGGATGGTCCTGCCCTGCTATTAAGAGCTTTGGTGCCTTGACTCAGCCAGGCTGGAAGTGGCTGTTTGATCTCCTGGCTGGGAGTAGTGGGAGGTACCCAGCACAGGCTGCAGCTAGATGGCGCTTATAAAGATGCAGAGCCACGCCTGTCTGGGCAGAGAGAGTACATGCCACTTGCATGAGGCAATTGCTGTTTGTTCCTTCTCTCTCTTTCCCTCCCTGGGAATGGCTCTGTCTTGTGCTGAGGGTCCTCTTCCTGCTCCCCTAGCTCTGCGTGTAGCCTGAAGAGTCCTCCTTGGTGCAGGGCTGGCACTCCTGCAACCACATAGCCTCCTTGACTTACCCTTAGTTCCATCCACTTCGCTCTGTGCCTCTTGTGCAGTACCAGGCACGCTCCTGTGGGAAAGTGCCTGGAGGATACTGACAACCCCACCCCAAACAGGGTGCATCTGTTTTGATCTGGCCCCTGGGGGGCCTGGCTGGCTTAGGGATTCAGTGAATGGGTTTCAGGGTCTTGCCCTCTGGGGGCACCAGTTCTGATATGGGCCTGGGATGGAAGGGCTGGCTGGCTGGCTCAAGGGCAGGAAATGGGATAGGGGGAAAAAACCAAGGACTCGTGTGGCACTTTAAGACTAACAGATTAATTTTTCGTGTGAGCTTTTGTGGGAGAAAATCCCACTTCGTAGATGGATTTTCTCCCACGAAAGCTCACGCGAAAAATAAATCTGTTAGTCTTAAAGTGCCACACGAGTCCTTGGTTTTTTTTGCTTGACTAGACTAACACGGCTATCCCTCTGGAAACTGACAAAATGGGATATGGGGCCTTTCTGCTCCAGGAGGTGCCAAGTTCTGTTGGTGCCATTCTGCCAACGTGTCTCTCCAGGCTGCTGTTCATCATGTAAGGGTGACCTCTGCTTCCGTGGTTGTGTGTGGTGCAGCCAAGACCCTGTATGGCAAGTGGGGACCCTGCTCTGAACTCATTGGAGAGCTTGCTGCAGACTAGCTGGTCTGGGCTGGGTGAGGGGCTGGTTCTGTCCATCTCATGGTTGTGGCCCCTCATCTTAGTACCAGCATCCCATGCACGGGGGAGACCTGGTGGTGGATTGGAGAAAGGTCCCAGCAGGCCTGGCCAGCCCTGCCGGGCACAGGGCAGGATTCAGGAGCTTAATTACATGTTGGTGAATGGTGTCTAGCCTTTTCTCATGTGGGGAATGTGGAGCCGAGCATAGGTTCTCTGCCTACTTCTCTTCCTCCATGGCCCCATTGGCTGTGGTGTACCTGATGCTCCATCCCTCTGTGGGGAAATGGGGTCACTGCCTGCAGATCTGTGCCCTCAGGGGCTCTGGTTGGCTTGCTGGCTTCCTCTGGCTCATCCCAGAACTAACTCCAGGTCCTGATAAAGCAGACTCCCAGATTGCTTAGCATGAGCAAGGGCTGCCTGGGGCGCAGACATGCCGAGGGGCTTCCCCCCTGCCCCCCATGACAATGGACAGGTGTTTCTGCATGTGTGTCCACAGCTGTTTCTCTGTCCCTGGGTTCAGTCCCTGTTCTGTCACAAGCTCCCTGGGCTTCAGGGCCCAGCTGTACCACAGGGTGGTGCCGAGGTACTGCGATGATGGGCATCAGAGGTGGAGGAGCACATACAGGAGCAGGGATCCTGCCTTGTGTCCCCAGTGCTGATCCCATGAATTGGGAGATGTGTGGCTGCTGGGGGTTTCTCTGGCAGGTTGACACCTCATAGGCGTTTTCCTTAATTCCTGTGGGGTTCTGACATCCAGGCCCCATTCTCCTCGACTCCCACCACACTCCAGAACCAGAGCACACTGGGGGGCTGCAGCAGGGATCTACTTTCCCTGACTGTCAGCGCTGGGGCATCGCCTTGAGCGAGGGCGTCCTAGCACATGCTGTGCAAAGCCAAGAGGTGTGGCTGACTGGCACTTCCAATCCATCCTATGTTGGGGCGGTGCCTCCTCAAGGGAGCCAAGACGTACTGGGGGGCTGCATATCTTGGCTGGGCATCTTATCCTGGCAGTCATGACCATAATTGTACCCATGGAACTGAGCTCTTGGCAGGGATGTGTCCCTGGCTCTCTAGCTGTCACCTGGCCTAGGGCTGGGCTTTTGAAGGAGCCCAGAGGATTGTGGTGTCCTGTGAGTTACCCAGGCTCAAGGCTCAGATGTTCTTGTTCTGGTCTGCCTGAAGGGCTGCTGGGCCAGTCGGGGTTGCTGGAGGAAAAACCCTGTAGTCTGGGAGACTTGGTCCAGCTGGCATTTAAATACATTTTGTTCAGGAAGTAAAGCCCATGAGGTGTGCCCCCTTCCTTTACTGGCACAACCCCTGGTCCCCCAACACATTCCTCCTGTCTCCTTCGTGGTGCTTCACAGTTGCCTACCTCCAATTTGTCTTTGGGGCATTCGCTGGATCTTGCCGGTGTCAGCACCACTGTCCCATTGTGGCTGTTGGGCCAGGGATCACTGACCCTTGCCACAGGCATGTGAGGTGGCTGTTGTTCCTGTGCAGCTGGATTCATCTGTGGCTCAGTCATCACAGGGGCCATGCCTTTCCCTCTGCCTCAGAGACCCTGGGCTCTTGGCATCATTGAGTGGTCCAGGGCTGTGCCTGGTGAGAGGGACTTGGGCTTCACAAGTGACATGTCCTTTAATACAGTTAAAGGTAAGTTCCTGCATCTAGGAAGCAAGGCTGGTTCTCAAGCTGGTGGGATGGGGTCTAGGTCAGGGGTCTCAAACTCGCAGCCCACTGGGCTGCATGCGACCCCTAAAGTTATTTATTGTGGCCTGCAACAACTCCAGCGCTATCAATATTTGCAATATTGTTGTATGAAAAGGTTTCAGTGGTGTGGCCTTTGGGGTACTGTACTAGTCCTCATGTGTGGTGTGGCCCTTGGGCTAGCATATTAGTTTTCATACAGCCCTTGTGGTGACTTGAGTTTGAGACCCCTGGTCGAGGTCCTGGGGGCAGAGGCTGAGAGGGCCACAGTGGACATCTGCTGAGCATGAGCAGGCACTGTGGTGTGGTGGGTGACTGCGATCCCTGGGTGTGCTAGCAGGAGATGTTGAGTTGCACCTGGGGGGAGGGAAGGTGTCACTTCAGTACATGGCACTGGTGAGACCATCATGGACCCTGTGCCCAGTTTGGGGCCCTTCAGAAAATGCAGTGAAGAACAGGACAGAGCTCAGAAAAGCACCATGAGGGCTGGAAACTGCCTTAGAGTTTCCTGCATCTCTTGCTCCTGTTTGGGATAGATTTGATAGATCAGAGTTGACTGGGTCTGTCTGTGCTGCCCTGGCAAGGAGGGTTCTGGGGGCAGAGGGCTATCAGTGATGGGAGGCCAAAAGAAATCCAGAATAGTAATAAGTTGTCAAGATCTCAGTGTTGGAGGGCGTTACTTGGTGTCTGGGATTCCCCATCATTGGGCGTGTTTAACTCCAGACTGGTTATGTTGCCTGGAAAGATTCGTAGCCGTGCTGGACTGGATGCAGCCACTGGGGCCAGATGGTGCGCTCTGGCCTGCAATATGGAGGCATGAGGCCAGTCTGACGTGTAGGGTGCAGGCCATGAGATGTCAGGAGGGCTGATTGGATGGATGCAGAGACTCCTTTGGGCTTTAGGATTTGGGAATAATCAGCGTGCTTACGGCTGGGGTGAAGGGGATCTAAGCAGGGAGGAGAGAAAGGGTGTGGAGAGCCCTGGCTGACTCTGGGGTGGCAGGGTAGGGGGTGTGAGTGCTTGGGGCAAGTCTGGCAATGTCCGGTCGGCTGTGGCTCTGGGAGGCTGGACCAGGAGCTGGTATCACCTAGGGACTCCGTGTAGCCCTTTATTCAGGGCCCTGCTCATGTGCAGCATGGGCTGTGTTCAGGTGCCTCCACCTGCCAGAACCTCGGGCCTTGAGACTGGTGCTGTTTTGCTCCTCTGCTGGGATGCTGTTGCCCCATGGTTGCATTCTGGTGCTGGGACATGGGGCCCTTCTGGGCTGGTGAGGTGGGTCGCTGTGGGGTTCAGCCAGCCTGGAGCATCCTGCAAACTTGGTAGCTCCAGCTGCGTGTTACCTGGGTATCTGGAATTGGGTGTGGCGTACTAGAGCAGTGGTCGTCAAACTTAGGGTCACAACCCAGTACTGGGTCACAGACCTGCAGGTGCTGGGATGCGGCACCGGCTCTGCTCTGGGGGCAGCTACTGCTCATCCCTTCCCTGCTGGCTGGTGCTGCTTCCCAGAGGGGGTGGGGCGCCTGCCCTGTGCCAGGAAAAGGGGGAGCAGCTGCCCCTTGCTCCCCAGCCAGCCAGTGCTGCTTCTGGGAGGGGGGGCAGCTGCCCTCTGCTCCCCTGTTGGCCAATGCTGCTCCCTGGAGGGGGAGTGGCTCATCCCTCCCACAGTGGAGGGTCACTGCTTGGTAGAGGGGTCTGGAGCTGGGTCAGGAGCAAAAAAGTTTGATGACCACTGTGCTAGACAACAGGTTTCCCTAGTGCGTGCCAGCAGAGCATGTATCTGGGATGGGCCCAGAGCAGCATCTTACTCATTGCTCCCCATCAGTGCCACTGGGGGCTTGGGAGCCAGTCCCATGCAGGGGGCTGGGTGCCACTCATGCAGGGAGGCATGGGGCATTCTGCCTGTTGCTGGCTGGGGGCACCAAAGGTGCAGGTTCTGGAGCTGGGCTGGTGAAAGATGGTACCTGTTTGAGTGCCAGCATGCAAGCCCCAGTGCCTGTTACTGCCCACTGCCTGCTCGACTCTGGATTTGCTGCTCCCTTAGTGCGGGTGCGCGGGTCAGGGGTTCAAGGCTGGCTGCTGAGTTATGCTGGGGACATTACCATAGTGCCTCCTCCGAGCGGGCCTCCTTCACCCTTTCCGTTCACCCCAATGGCTCCAACAGTACCAGCATGAGAAGCTTCCAGCACATCTGGACTCTCACCCCCTTCACTGGCAGGCAGGTAGCTCCTATGGTTCCGTCTACCAGAGAAAAGCCCCTGGGGGCAGGGCAAGTCCGTGGCTGCCCATGGAAAGCTAAAGTCTGTGTCGAGGGCCCTGGGGTGCCTGCAGCCAGCATACACCTAGCTAACTTGAGAGCCAGGTTGGTTTTCTGTCCAATTTGTGTCTATTCTGGGCAAAGTGACTATGTGGTGCAGCTTTTCCAAAGCTGGAGTTATGGCTGCTTGCACTAGTTTCACACAGGCTGGTGACTGGAACCTGCCCTTCATCTGGGCCAGGGAAGATGAGCATCTAGGTGCTCCCAAAAGCAAACTCCTGGGCAGCAGATCCAGCTGTTGGTGGCTGCTGGCCTTCCTTGTGCCTGTAATCAGCTGGTTTGGCACCTGTAACAGCTTGGGATGTTTGTCTGCAGGCTACCTCACTGCTCTGTTCTCAGGTGGGGGTTGGGGGAGTTCTGGGCAGGCAGATCCCACGTGCAGCTCTCTGTGGCATGATGGAGACAGCAGGGGTGGGAGGAGCATTACTGGGGCCTGATCTTGGCACTGGGAGGGAAGTGGGAACTAGTGGGTACAAACAGAAGGGACTGGGAGCCAGGGCACCTGGGTTCTATCCACAGTTGTGGGAGAGGATTGGGGCTTAGTGGGGAGGGGACTGGCAGATGGGAATCCTGAGACTTCTCCATCTTGCTGAGTGATCCAGGCTAAGTCCCTGCCTGTCTGTACCCTGCTCTCCTTGTGGCCACTGGAGCTGGGTTTTGCTATCATGCCCACAAGGCGGCAGGAGCTGCCCTGCCAGTTTTCCTGCTCACTGCAGAGTCTTGTAGCTGAGTGCAGCTTGCCAGGAGCCAGGGAAGAACTTGCCTGTCAGCCCCAGAACTGCCTCTGCTCTGGCACCTTTGCTCTCCTGGCTAGGCACTGTCCCAATGCCAACGCTAGCTGTTCTCCTTCCCCAATGGGGCTTCCTGGCCAGGGCCCAGAGGGAGGGGGGATGGGCACGAACAGACTCAGCCATGGGGGACCTGGTCTCCCAGCCACGACACAAGGGCTACTGTGATGCGTCTGTGGCAAATGAGGGTAACTAGCCCATGGAGTTAGGAGTTGATCTCAAAGGTTATCTAGCCCACCTCTTCCCAAGCTGCAGAATGGGTTGTATTTAATCCATCCTCAACAGATGGCTACTCAGGTTCTATTTGAAAACCTCCAGTGACTTCCCGAGGCCATCCATTCTGCTGCCCTGCTGTTCTTACGATTAGGAAGTTTCTCCTGAGATTTAATCTCCGTGTGCTGTGCTGCAGTTTCAACCCACTGCCTCTTGTCCTGTACTCTGTGGCAAGAGAGAATAACTTCTCCCCATCTTTCTTATGGTAGCCCTCTCAAATATTTGCAGACTGCTAGCATGTCCCCTCTTAATCTCCTTCTTTCCAGACCTAACATACCCAGCTCCATCAGCCTTTGCACCACATGCTGCATCCCATCCCTTTGTCACTCACCCCTGGAACCTTCCCAGTCTCTCCACATCCTGTCACTATATTGGTGACCAAAACTGAACAGGCTACTTCAGCTGTACCCTTACCAGTGCCAAGTAGAGTGGCATCATCACCCGTGACTGGCATGCTATGATTCTGATAATGCAGCATAAGATCGCACTCGCTATTTTTTGAAACAGCGTCACATTGCTGATGTGTGTTGTGTTTGTAAGCCACCGCAACTCCCAGCTCCTTTTCAGCTGTGCAGCCATCTATCCAGTTATCCCCCATTCTGTATTTGTGCCTTTGGTTTTTAACTGTAGGAGTAGCACCATACAACTGTATCTGCTGAATTTCATTTTGTTCTCTGTAGTCCAGTTCTCTAATTTATCATGATCCCTTTGAATTTTAGCTCTACCCTCAAAAGTGTTGGCAGTCCCCCTGGTCTGTAAATGTTATCTGTATGCTCTCTCTTCTTACAACCAGGTCATTAATAAAGATGCTAAACAACACTGGACCCAGAGCAGGTAGATCCCAGTGAAACCCCACTTAAGACCTCCCTCCAGTCTGACTTCATTCCTTTAACACTTGGTCTTTGTTTAACCAATTATGTATCCACTTAATGGTGATTCTTGCAAATCCGCATTTCTCCAGCTTATTTATATAAATATCACGTGGGACTGCGTCAAAAGCCTTGCAGAAGCCCAGGTTTATTATGTCCGCAGCATGCCCCCTCCACCAAATCAGATAGCTTGTTGGGGAAGAGATGGAAATCAGACTGGTTTGGCATGATTTGTTCTTGGTAAATCCATGGTGCATGCTAGCAATTGCCCCTTCATCCTCCAGGTATTCACCAATGGAATATTTTATACGTTGTAGCTTCCCAGGTATCAGGGTTAGGTTGACTAGTCTATAGTTCCCAGGCTCCTCCTTTTTCCTCTTTTTTAAGATAGGTCCTACATTAGCCCTTCTCTGGTCTTCCAGGACCTCCCCTATCATCCATTTGTTTGCATATATCATTGCTGGTAGGTCTGAGGTTCCTTCAGCACCCTGGGGTGAAGAGCATCAGACCCTGCTGTCTTGAATTCACTCAAAATGGCCTGAAGATCTTGAAAATCTTCTTTTCTTATCCCAGTCTGCCTCCCATCCCTTTCACTGTCAATGGCAAGATGTCTAGTTGTCCAGCCACACGTTGGGTTTTGCGGGAAGACTGAAACAAAGTAGGTGCTGAGTATCTCCACGTTCTTTGCATCACCCATTACAGCTCGGCTTCTCCATCAAGCAGTGGCCCTCATCATCCATGATCCTTTTTTGTCTGATGTATTTGAAGATCTCCTTCTGGATGTCTCTAACATGCCTCGCTGGCTGTAACTCTTCTGGCTTTCCTGATTTTTTTTTTTTTTTTTTTTTTTTTTTGTACCTACATGCTGGTGCTTGTCCCATGTGTACATGTTGGTGACATGCCCTTCTTTTGTTTCCTATGTGGTTCTCAAGTGCTGCATGACTGGTTCTCAAGGGCTGCATGGATACCTGGTGCCCTATTTCCCTCTTGGCCACGTGGACACCCTCTCTAGCTTACTTCAGAAGTTCATGCAAAGTCCCTGAATGGTTCAGTACAGGGTGGAGGTGGGAGCTGGGGTTATGCTTCTCACATGGAGCACTCCAACACCAGCTCATCTGGGTCACACACATGCACCCTGAAGTGGCTCTGGGGCTCCAGCAGATGAAGTATGACACCCCGTGAGTGCTTGCACAGTCCATGGAAGCCATTGGAGTCCTGCTGAAGCAAGGGGTTGAGTTCTTGCCAAGAGGCTTCCTCAGATAGGGGGATTTGCAAAGTGTATAGTGGGTGGGAGCTGTGCCCTTGGGAGCATCTTTGGGGCCACATCTCCCCAGTCTGTGGAGTGGCTCATGGCTCATTCCTGGATGCCACGGCTGGGTACTCTGAGTGGGCTGGGATGATGCAGGTGATGTTCTTTTGTGCGTAGGTGTACAATCCTCCATGCTTACATGCACAGCATGTGTGTAGGGTGTATGCACAACTGTGTGTGCAGGTGTGCCCCTATGGGATGTGTACACCTGCCTGATGGATCTGTGTGTTTTGTGCATATTCCCAGACAATGAAAACTTGACAGCATGTCCACACTTGAGAGCGCCCCAATCCGAGTGCCGCCCTCCTGGCAGCACATGGAGCAGTCCCTGGTCTCGCCACGGATGTAGGGAGGCCTCATCTGCAGTGACCCTAACTCCATTCCCAGTTGGGGGATTCCAGGGCAGAGTCCCAGGAAGGCAGTGGGCCAACAGCACTTGCTCTGGATGAGCAAGCAGTAGCCCTGACACCACAGCCCCTCAGCCAGACTGCACGTTGGAGAGCTCTGCGAGCAGATCCCTGGGGCAGGGCCCTCCCTGGGCAAGTTGGTGTATAGGGCTGGGAACTCAGCCTGGGAAAAATGGGCACACTGTTTCTGCTGTAACAACACTATGCCTTACCTCCTGAAACAAGTCCTGGCCAGACTTGCCCCCCATCAGGGAGTGACAGCACCCCCAGCCTGGTCCTGCAGTGTTCACCATCCCCTCTATCTGCAGGTTTCCATATATTGCTGGGATCTGTAGATTCTGTTTGGGGCTGGATGCCAGCCTGTGGCACCTCTGGCCTTGCTGGGCCTGTTGTGTGCAGGGCTGGAGGCCCGGCCAGGTGTGTCTGTTCTCTGATTGCCCAAGAGCCCTGAGTCAGCCGCTCCACCCGCATTCCCAGCCACACCCCTGGCAGCTGAGCTGCTTCATAAGGCAAGGGAGCGAAACTGAGCACCCAGGAAGCCTGCTCAGCGCCGCTGGCACCTGGGTGGGGACAAAGGGGGTGTCCTGGGGGAGAAGGCGGCTCCGACTGGGTCCCAATGGAAGTGCCTCCTCTCCTTAGGTCCCTGCGACATTGCAGCTGGTGGCCAGTGCACCATGGCCAATGAGAAGATGCAGGGTGCCCCAGACCTGCTGGATCTCACCTTCCAATGTAAAAGGGAGAGCAGGGGTGCAGGGTGGGGGAGGTTTTGGATTGGGTGTGCAGTGGTCTGGTATGGGGGAATGTGGGAGCTGTGTAGTGGCATGGGGGGGCTGGTGCATGTCTGGTGATGGGTTTGGGGGTGGTGAATGGTGGGTTCTGGGGATGCAGGGGTTGTGTGGTGGCTGGCAGAGGTGCAGAGTGGATAACATTATGGGGTGGGATGTGGTGGTGGGCAAGGGCTGGGGATCTTAGTGTATTGTTCAGTCACAGCCTCCCAGAGCTCATGGGCTGCAGTTACTGATCTGGCAACCCAGGCTTCCTATGCAAGGGCCCAACTTCTCACTTGCTGCAGACTCTCTGGGGACAAATGGGGGGGGGGGGATGCGCAGGGGACCTTGTTGCTCACTGACAGCAAAGTAACCTGCCTGGGGATCACCCCTAGGGCTCATTGACAGCAGGATGGATCTGGAAGGAAATTTTTCCCAGGGGAAGGGCTGGGGGCCCCAGTGTTTGGAACATTTAAAAGTGGGGTGATCTGCCCTGGGCTTTGGAAAGGAGGCTGCTGAGGACGTGGGAACTCCCCCCAGCTCTGGTGTTCCTGGCTTCTCTTCCTGTTACCCTCACTGGGGCCCAGAGAGGTCCTGAAGTGACTTCTGGTTTGGGGGCCTTGCACCAGGCTCCCAAACCATGGGCCTCTCGTGAAATCGCCAGCCTGGCCAAGCACAGTTGGAGCAGGAGCAGGATCAGAACCCCACCTGCAGGGCCCTTCAGGCCGTGGCTCTGGATTCCCTGTAGAAGCAGGGCTTGTCCATCTGGATTCTCCAGCCAGCCGGGTGTGGGGTGTGCTGTGGCCCAGGGCCTCACAGTGCCTGTCTCTCCTGTTCCCAGCCCTAGCTATGAAGCACATTGACATGAAACAGGTGGAGCTGGACACAGCTGCAGCGAAGGTGGATGAGCTGTCAAAACAGCTGGAATCTCTATGGACGGACAGCCCGGGACAGATGACTGGGCAGCCCAAGGTACAGCAGGGAAGTGAGGCTAGCTTGTCTCAACAGCCGTGGCTCAATCATGGGGATCCTGCCCTGCCAATGAGATGCAGCCACCTCTGGGGTAGAATGTGGCTGAAAGAGAATCCTCTAGTTTCCCTGGATGTGGGATGTATTAGGGAGGAAGAATGGGGTTTGGCCAGGATGCCAGAGTTGATATCCTGTCCAAGAGGAGCATTGTGAATGGGATAGTGAAGGTATCAGGGGAGCCAGACATCAAGTCTCTCATCCCAAATGTCATACTTCTACTAGCACAGCGCCCCCCTACTGAGTCCTTGCTCCACTCCCAGCAGCATGGTGCCCCCTATGCCCATGCTGGGCCAGTGCACACCCTGAAGGAACAGCACCCCCTACAGCAGTAGTTCCCCACCTTTTCAGTGACATGGCGCACTTCAGTGAGACCAACAATTCCACGGCACATCTGGTTTTTTTTAGGCTGCATTGGTTGCTCATAAAAATCGCATTTACTTTGGTTTACCTTACCAACATAGTGCATAGAACAAAGAGGATCAAATGCATTAATGTTTCAGATACACCGGAAAAAAGTACACATCATCTCAATTTTGCCCTTTGGCCACCTATGCTTGGAATGTTCACATTTTGGAACTGAAAGACCAATGTCTCGCTCTTAATTTGATGATTAATTTTCCCAAGTTTTCTGAGTTGCAGTTTCAGTTGGACAGAATATTGTTTAAGATGAAACAATGGCTGTTTTATGTTTTTCATTCTTTGTACAAAATTCGTGGCACACTTAGGCAGTTCTCATGGCATACTAGTATGCCATCCTCTTGCACCACTACTGGCATGGGCATGGAGCCCACTCGGCCATTCCCATGAAGTCATGCAACGTGGACTAAGCAGGGGTGTGATCTGCTGTGGATGGGGGTCGGGGCCTGGGGTTGCAGCAGTCAGGCCCACACTGAACCCTATCCTGGTGTTCACAGATGGACAGATACAGCACCAGCCTCTCACATGCCCCAGAGGTGCTTGGTTCACCGGCATCCCCATTGCTTCAGTACACCAGGAAGAAGTTATCTCTGGAAAACACCGACAGCTATGTCTCCTACCACACCGAAACCATCTCATCGTCCACCACCTGCAGCCCACCTGCCAAGGGTCCTCTGGGCAGTCCTGCTTCACCCCAGTCCACCTTCTATGTGCAGGGCGAGTCACTGGAGCGGTCCAAGATGCTCCCTGTCTCCTATGAGTCACTGCCCCTGCCCAGCCCCAAGGGACGTGCACCCTCCCCACGCTCCCAGTGGCTCGCTGGCTCCGTGGAGCGCCTGTCCTTCTCCAGGCCGGCAGGCCGTGCTGGCTCCCCAAGGCTGGCACCCACCCCCTCTGAGAACTCAGCACAGCAGATGTTCTTCCCAGACCGTGCACCATCACCCCGGCCACCCCACCCACCGCCTTATGAGACCCACGGCTTGTTCCCCACTGTGCCCAGCTCTTTTGCCCCTTTCCGGGACCAAGGTAAGGCCCTTCCCAGGTGGATTTGGAGGGAGGGGGACTAGCATGGTGCAGCATTGCGCCTGTTCTCATGGGGGCACCAATAGAGCACTCACTGCCCCATGCAATGCTATTGGGTGGGGTTCAGAGCAGGAACAGGCTGGGATATTGAGACACGTGGGCGGGGGCAGGTCACATGGGGGAGGCCTTCCCTGTCCCTGGGATTTGTCTCCTAGGGCTGGAATAGTCCCTTGTGGAGGAAGGGCAGGTTGGGGCGGGGACCTGGCTCTCCAGGAGCTGGGCAGGGATGGACGACATTCATGGTGTCTCTACCCAGATGACCTCATGATCCGGCGAAGGCCCCAGAAGAGCTGGAATGAGTCAGACCTGGATGTGGCATATGAGAAGAAATCGTCCCACTCGGCGGGCTACGAGAGTGAGTGCCCCGAGGGATGGACAGATGGGACTGAAAGACAGACACTGCTCTCTCCTGCTCCCACTCTCCAGGAAGTTCCTGGGTGTGGGAGAGCTGGCAATTTGGCTGCAGGGGGAATGGCTGGTAATGGCAGGAGTCTGTGCCAGCATTGCCCCTTGGGCTGTACTAGCTCCATTTCCCCACAGAGGCACCCAAGACCTCTATCCTAGCAGGGTGTTTCATGGTCCTGGAACAATGTGGGAGGTCCTGTGCTCACCTGGGAGCCCTCTCACCTCACCAGCTGCTTTTCCCACAGGAGGAGATGTGCATGTTGTAGTTAGGCAAGCACCTCAGCTGGCTCCCTGGAGGGAATCAAGCCTGGATGCAGTCACAGGGCAAGGCAAGGTGGGTATTGACCAGGGCTATTAGCCAGCAGGGCTGACCGATAGCATGGCGTAGCACAGGGAGGAAGGAGTTGGAGTGTTAGGCTTTGGGGAGAATTCATCAGCTTTTAACCACTGCCAGAGGCCGGATACTGGGCTAGCTGGGCCATTGGGTTTAATCGGGGATGACTGGCAGAGGACTAGGGCCAAGTGGGGCTGTGGATTTGACTGGGAACAAGAGGATGAGGCTAGCTGGAGCTGTGGATCTGATCTGGGTCATCACTGGTGGGGGATCTAATCTGTGGTGACTGGGCAGGAATTTTGGGGGCTAACTGGAGCCATGGGTCCGATCTGAGGTAATTGGGAGGGAGGTTGGAGCCACCTGGGCCCACGAGTTTGCCCCTATGCTGGGAACTCCGCATTGGGCAAAGACTGCAGTCTGGCAGCAGGCCAGTCTGGGGCTGGCCCCCCCCAGGAGTGGGACTCAGGAGCAAGGTATGTGGCTCCCACTCTGGGGCATTGAAGCCTCAGTGACTTGTGTGGTAGCCTCTGGTGGGTGGGTCCTGCTGGGGTTGGGGGGGGGCTCTTAGCTGCTGGGTCTTCACCACCCCGCCCATGCTGGGGACAGGTAGTTCTCTGTCACAGCATCCTTTCTCCACACCAGGACAGTCACTACACCGTGCACAGTGCCACTCTGCCACGCAACTACAAAGTGTCCCCGCTGGCCAGTGAGCGCAGGCCAGACGGCTCCTTCCGCAGGCTGCTGCCTGCCAACCAAACGGGCACCCTGCCCCGCAACTGGCAGTTTTCCCAGCAGCCCGTATCACGCATCGCCATGCCGCCCTCATGCCCACAGGGTGGGCAGCGTAACCGCCACAAACCCCTGCCTCTCTCCATGATCTTCAAGCTGCAAAATGCCTTCTGGGCCTCTGGAGGCTCCAATGTCAGGGGCCAGCCACAGGGATCCCCAGGCTCCCCTGTCTTCCTCCGCTCCCCACTCAAGCAGCCCCAGCAGTCAGCTCCACTGGCTCCTGCTCAAGCTTCACCACGGCAGGCCCTGCCTGGGGGTGAAGGTGAGAGCCCTGGGTCATATGTTGCAAGAGTAAGATGGTCCTCTGTTGCCCACGAGGGTGGGGGTGTGGACAGACCCTTCCTACCATGAGGGAAGAGTCTGTAGGCAGAATTGCTCAGCAAAGTGGGTGCTCCCTGAGGGAGGGTTGAGGGGTTGTGAGCGGAGCCAGGCCTCCCCCCAGTTGTGGATATAAGGGAGGCTCTGGGCAGAGTTTGGGGCTCCCCCTGTGTACTTGGGGCTCAGGGTCATGCCTTGGCTCCTCCTGGGGATGGGGGTGCATACTGAGGTCTGGGCCCTGGGGCTCTGACCTGGCACATCTCTCGCCAGTGAGCGGAAGGGCCTCTGCCCCTGAAGTACCAGCGGAGCCCACGCGAGGGGCCTCCGTGGGGAGTGATGTGGAGCCTGAGCTGGAGAGCATCTTGCCTGGCACTGAGCCCCCCGAGGCCGAGGAGGTGGCTCGCCCCCTGAGCCCCACCCGCCTTCAGCCCGTCCTGCCTCCCGAGGCCCAGAAGGTGCCCGAGTTTGAGGAGGTTGCCCGTGTGCTGGCGGAGATGCCCCGGCCCCTGAAGCGCCGAGGCTCTATGGAGCAGAGCCCAGGTCCTGTCTTGCCACCCACCTACAAGAAGCAGTATCAGCAGCTCATCAGCCGCCTCTTCCACCACCGCAGCCGAAAGGAAGAGACTGTGCCAGCTGGGGATGCTGCTACCCAGGCCGACCTGCCTTCCGTCACTGAGACGGTGGAACTGAAGGCAGCCACCGTGGTCAGCCCTGCCCCAGCACCCACACCTCAGAACCCACCAGCGCCTGCAGCATCACCCCTCCTGGCTGTTCCGGAGAGCCCCAGCACCCCATCATCCAGTCCTGTAAGTGGAGTTGTGGGTCAGCCTCTGGCCCCAGAACCAAGCTCCTGGCTGGTGCAGCCAAAGCAACCGGCTGTTCCTCATTGCCCACATTGTGACCTCTGCCCCTTGCATGCCCTCAGGAGAAGCGCTCAGCACTGCGTATGCCCTCGTCCCCAAAGAAGCGGCTGAGGAAACGTGTGCAGCTCAACCCCCTGGTGCTGCTGCTGGATGCAGCCCTGACTGGCGAGCTGGATGTGGTGCAGCAGGCAGTGAATGAGGTGAGACTGCTGCCATCTGGGGACAGGCTTGGCCAAGAAGGGACTCAGGAGTCCCTGCATGGCTTCCAGCCTGGTGAGCATGGGCTGGGCAGGAGGTGATGGCGGAAGGCTGGTACATTCCCAGGTTGCACTGCTTTCCCATCTGGCTGGGCCAGGCAAGCTGAATGCAGACTCTAGCCCCCATGGTTTGTGAGCAAAACCTGGTCCCCTGTTAACCAGTGGTTTGGGCTGGGAGCCTTGGGCCCATCCCTTGGGAATTAGCTGAGACCCCTGGCCAGGCCTCTGGGGCAGCTGGTGTGGGTCTTTTGTCAGCTGTGGACAGGGAGAGAGTGAGTGTCCTGCCTTGTATGCCCAGAGAGGGACTCTGGTGGATTGGGATGGGGAGCAGGGGCCACAGATGGGGGTCTGGCACTGTTTCCTGAGGTTCACCCCTCTGGCCCTGCAGCTCAATGACCCAAGCCAACCCAACGACGAGGGCATCACGGCCCTGCACAACGCCATCTGCGGGGCCAACTACAACATCGTTGACTTCCTCATTAATGTTGGTGCCAACGTCAACTCCCCAGACAGCCATGGGTGGTGAGTGCTCACCAATGCAGCTGCCAGCAGCCTCCAGGCTTCCTTGTGTCCACTGATGCTTGCCATGCAGCCCTTGCACTCTGCCTCCTAGTGCCCTAGTCCCACACCTGCCAGCATTGTCCCCTGACCCTCCACTGCACACCCCATGTCTGCCAGTCAAGGTGGATTTTTAAATCACTAGTCAGGAAGACTCAATTTAATAATGGTTTTCTACATAAAAGTGCATTTTTGTTGGTTGTTACAACTTTAATATATGTTCTTCACAAGTGAGAGATAGAGGTTTAATTTTTACAGGGTGCACACAATACATTTCTGAATGATTTATTTTGAAAACTTTTCCAATGAGTTTTAGAGCAGTATCAGAAAATGAATGAATGATTGCTTTAGTTATCTTTGGGAAATGAAATAACCAGATATTTATGAAGTCATTGGGAGGTGAACTATCTCCAGTTCAACAGGTTAATCACAGGTTAATATTTGAACATTTTTCTTGACATGGTGTATGAGCAGAACATCACCAGACAGACACACACAAATTGTTCTATTTAACTAAAACAATGATGTTATGTATTTAAACAGCAAACATGTAATGTTTTGACAAAATTGTCCAGATTTATTCCACTTCCAACAATCTATTCATTGAACTTTTTGAAACTTTGCACTTTAGAGAAATCTAAGGCATTGATTCTGTGTACACAAATTTGCAGAGGAGTAATAGGGTTGAGGTCTTTTATTTCTCACCTCTATACATTATTTATTTATTTAAAATGTCTTTGCTGTTAGCAAGCACATTAATCTGGAGACACAAATCCACCTTCTGAGAACTGCAAAACTAGGCATTTTGATGGTATTTTTCAGACTGACGCTGAGTCCCACTGGGTAAATAGAAAGATTAACTAAGTAATCCATACAGAAGCCTCTGGAACTCACATAAGATCCCTAATCTGCTCATTTACAAAACTTTTCTTAAACATTACAGGACTATATTGTCTTGAATTAGAATTTATATAATCCCTATTTCATGATGAGATGTCTTTAAGCTATAATGTGTCTTAATTAAAACTATCTTTTAAGTAGGTCTTTTTGCCTCAAAAGCATTTTATCAAATAAATAAATAAATAAATCACAATCTAAATTAAAAAATTCAATTTTTATCCACCTTGATGCCAGCGCAGCCCATTGCCTTGCAGCTTAGTGCCCTTCCTCAACGTGCAGACCCTGGCACCATCTATGCCCTCCTGCTGCGTAACCCTGGCCCCACCTTCCCAGTGCCCATTGAACTGCTTTAGCCCCCATGTCCCCCATCAGCCAATGCCTGATGTCCAGTCGTGTGCCCTGGCCTGGCCCAGTCTCCTGCCATAAGCACCTCAGACCATGTGCCTGGATTTGCTCCCTGTGGCCCAGGCCAGGCCCCTCCCTGCAGGGTTAAGATGGGTGGGAGGCAGAATTTGCCCCGGTTGCTGACTGGCCCCTTTGCCCAGTGCCGCCCCTCCCCCCAGGTCTCTGGGGAGTCTGGTGGTGCTGGCAGATGCTGATGGTCCCAGCAGAGCAAACCCGCCACCCCACCCCAACTCCCTTGGATGCCCATCAGCTTGCTCCTCCTGTCCCCAGGACCCCCTTGCACTGTGCTGCCTCCTGTAATGACACGACCATCTGCATGGCCCTCATACGACACGGAGCTGCCATCTTCAGCACCACCTTCAGCGATGGCAGCATGGCCATTGAGAAGTGCGACCCCTACCGTGAGGGCTACAGCGAGTGCTTCAACTACCTCGCGGGTGAGGGGGGAAGGGATGGGCTGGTGGGCTCAATCTCATTGGGGCAACTGTTCTGGGGGATGTGGCCTGACCCCACTGGGGGAGGGGGTGGGGCACCTCTGGGGGAAGGGAGGGGAGCTGAAGGTTATTCCATTGACGGACTTGGGCCTTCCCTGGGGGTGTTGACCTGAGCCCTGTGCTTCCCCCCAGCCTTTGCTGGCTGGTGCTCTCCCTCTTTCTCCCTGGTGGCAACTAGCTCATGTTCTTCCCCAGCCTGTCCCAAGCGTGCTGTCATTGCAGATGTGGAGCAGAACATGGGGCTGCTGAACAATGGGGTGGTGTATGCCCTGTGGGATTACAGTGCTGAGTTCAATGACGAGCTGTCATTCCGCGAGGGGGAGCCAGTTACTGTGCTGCGCCGTGACAACCAAGAGGAGCTAGACTGGTGGTGGGCCTCGTTGTACGGCCAGGAGGGCTACGTGCCCAAGAACTACTTTGGGGTGAGCCTTCCTCCAGTCCTGAGCCCTGCAGGGGGCCTGCCTTGAGTCCACTGGGGTGAGATACAGAGCTCAGGCTGGGGCCTCCTTGGAGCATATGTGACTTTGGTTATGTCTTTGCTGCAAAGCCTGGCCTGGTGGAGCTTCAAGACACAGCATACGGTGATGGCAGGAGGAGTTCTGCTGCCGTAGGAACAGCAACCCCTCACCCATGGTAGCTGAACTGCCCTAATGCCATGTCTACACTAGGGGCATTGCTGGCATAGCTGTGTTGTGGCCAGGGAGGTTTTTTTACACCCCTGATGGACTTAGCTATGCTGGTTTGCATTATGATTGGAGACTTGGAGTTTTTTAATTCTGGCTAGTTTCTCATTTTGGTTCCATTCCAGTTCAGAAATTTATTTTCTCCCTATGCTTCCTGATTAACCTGTGGTCCCTGAAAATTGGTTTCCAAAAGACAGGGTTCCTGAAACAAAGTGGAGATTGTAGCCAGTCAGTGAATAGCAGCCATGAAGCTGACAAGAATGGCTTTAAAGTGTCTTAATTTTAAAATCTTTACAAGTGCCACAGGATGCCTTGATATTTTCATATTACAGACTCCCAGCTGGGGAACCTATCTGTCCCTGGGCACCATTTCCAGCCAGGAGTAGCTATGGCTGTGGGGAAGGTTGTGGCAGGGCACTGCTGTGGGAAGCTCACACTGTTTCTCTCTCCCTCCCCCTTTAGCTCTTCCCCAGGGTGAAGCCTCAGCGAAAGAAGGTCTGATGCACCAGCTCGTGGCCCATCTGCTGCCTTTGCAGATCTGGGGATGCAGCAGGCACTTGATGAACTTACAAACTGGGGGAAAGTGGGGCTCTGCTTGGATTCTCCCCTGTCAGAAAGTGCCCCTGTCCTTCCCCAGGACTTGGTCACTTGGCACCTGGGGGCTGTGTGGATGCAGGGCAAAGCTGCCAAGGAGCCAGCTGGGCAGGGTGGATATTCTCCGGGTAGAAGAGCGGGATGGAGGGGAGGGATCATGGCTTGGGTATGTGTTGTGTGGGTATGGGGTTGAGATCCTTGGGGGGGGGGGGTAGGAGTCCTGCTAGGGTCTCACCCTGGATTTAGTCAGGCCCCATCCTAGGTATATCTGCATCTGGGATTGGAATGTGTGTGACTGAAGCAGGGAGGGGTGGGCCATATTCAAGTTGGTCTCTAATCAGACTCAACAGCCTGTCCCTTGGGAAAGCCGCAGGCTTGGGTGAGCGTGGCGGGGGCTAGCCTCCTGTACTGAGCCAGGTGTCATCTTGCTCCTCCACAGTCCTGTGCTGTGGGTGCAGGGGGCAGCTATTTCCTGGTTCAAGCTCAGAGCGCTGTGTTCCTCTAGGAATCACTGGGCTAAAAGCAATTGGGCTGGGCCTAGGAGCATCTAGGTGTCTGCTAAAGGGTCACACCAAATGGGCAAAGAGGGGATGGAGGTGTGGGTGCAGGGAGAGAATCCTTCAAGAAATGGACTTGCATGATTACATGTCCCAGCATGCTTTGGGGCCAATTGGCAAAGTGACTTCCTAGCAGGAGTGCCCCTAGCCCGGAAAAAGACCCAGGGCTCGGGTGCCAGGATTTGGGGCTCATGCACTTTAAGCATGCCGCCATGGCAGACCTGGGGCTCTGTGCTGGGACTCGGGCCTTGAGCTGTGTAAGCCTGGTGCCAGTGACTTCCCAGCAGCGAAGTTCTGATGCTTACTGGAGTCTGGGCACCCTGAGACATCTACTTTGAGTTCAACTTCCATGAAAGCTAAGGCCACAGAGCCCCAGTTTGGCAGTGCCCCTGATCCCGGCACCATGGGTCCTACAATGCTGCCATCCTCCTTACTCACTGGGCTTGGTACCAGCCCCCACCCAGTCAGCGAAGGGGGAGATAAGGCAGAGCCCCTCTCTGTGGCTTTCACTCATGTGTCCTGTGAGGGCCTCTCCACAAAGACATCCCTCTAAACCTTGCTACCTTACACCTTTCTGGGAGCCTGCTGGCCTCAACTCAGCTTATGCCTGCTGCTGTGTAAGCAGCCTACAGGGGCAGCTGGGCACTTCAGCCCTAGTTCTCAGCCACTCTGCTGGGACACTGAGTGGGGCAAGAGCTTTCCATTCAAGCCATGCACGTGGGGGGGGAGGGGGGCTGAAGTTGCTCCAGTGTGAAAACATGTATTTCTTTTCACATTCCAAGACTAGACTTGCCTATGAGCTCATCTTGCCTGTCCTCCTGGTCACAGGCCAGGAAACTGCCCTGGGTCATCCCTTTATTGACTCAGTAACTTCTGTTAGGCTGAAGCATCTTCCCCAAAGGCCTACACTATGGACTGGGAGACATCAAGAGGTGGTGAATCCACCAGTGCCTTGGGGACTCCATTCTGTGGGTTAATCACCTTCCCTGGTAAACGTTTGTGCCTAATTTCTAATAGGAAAGTGTCTGGCTCCAACATGCAGCCTTTGGTTCCTGTTCTGCTTTTTTCCACTAGATTAAAGAGCCCTTTATTGCCTGGATTGACTGCCATGAAGGTATTTAGACATCATGATCAAGTCACCTCTCTATTTCCTCTGTGATCAGCCAAATAGACCGAGCTCAGCACTGGCCACTTTCAAATACCATTGTGGCGGTGCACATTAAATATGTATTCCAACTGGAAGAATACACCCCCATGGGTAAAGAACAGAGTCAAAGGTGATAGAGGCAAAAAGACATGCCTAAAAATTGAAAGTTACATCCTACCAGTGAAATCGAAAGAAGCATAAACTCTGGCAAGTCAAGTATAAAGTAAATTAGTCAGGCTAAGAAAACTTGAAGAGCAACTAGCAAAGGATCCACAGACGAGCAGCAAAAAAAAAAAATATATATATATATATATATGAGAGGAAGCCTGGCAAACTGAAATGGGGTCACTGGATGGGGCACACGAAGGCAAGGCTGTTGTGGAGAGGCAGATTTGTCACCTAAAAAGAAGGGCTCAGGTGTGGGAATGTTCCTCACATCCTCTGCGGTGAAGAAGGATGCAAAGAATTCAGTTAGCTGAATTTTTGCTGTCCCAGATTGAGGAGGAGGTTTTGGAACTAACTGATAACTTAAACAGTAATAAATCACTAGGACCACAGAAGAGTTAAACACAGTTTGTTGTGGAAGAGTGAACACGGCTTTTGTAAATGGAAACCATGCCTCACCGATCTTTTGGAATTCTTGCAGGGGTCAGCAAACATGGATAAGTGTGAGCCACAGAATACAGATTATTTGGACTTTCAGAAACCTTTGACAAGCTCCCTTACCAAAGGTCCAAATAAGCAGTCATGGGATAAGGTGGAAGGATCCTCTTGGATCAGTAATGGGTTAAAAGATAAGTTACAAATAGACGGCCTGTTTTTGCAGGGTCCCCTAGGTTGTACGTGGGGACCTCTGTTTAATATATTCATAGATGATCTAGAAAAAGAGGTGAACAATAAGGGGGCAAAGTTACTTAAGACAGTTAAATTGCAAGCAGATGACTGGGCTCAGGATTTAAAGTATAATTTGGCAGGCCCCCTTCCCACCCCAGCTCCTGCACCCCAAATGCTTTCCCCCCACCCCAGCTCCTGCCCTCTGCCCCCATCTAGCCACTGGTCCCCCAACCCCGGGCCATGCTGTGTTCTCTTCTTCCACTGCTCCAGGCCGACTCCCTCCCTTGCACCCTTTCCCAGCTGGCCCAGATCGCCTGCCCCTGAAACTGCCCCCAGGGCCCCCTTACTTGCCCACAGGGCCCAGCAGCCCTGGCCTGGCCTGAGCATCAACCCTGAACATGTTCTGAGCGTGTTCAATGACAGCTGGCTCAGTG
This sequence comes from Podocnemis expansa, assembly GCA_007922195.1. Taxonomy (NCBI): domain Eukaryota; kingdom Metazoa; phylum Chordata; order Testudines; family Podocnemididae; genus Podocnemis; species Podocnemis expansa. The sequence continues at coordinate 12,779,715 of ML682024.1, forward strand.
AGGGAGATTTAAAATCTCCCAGGTCCCTGCTGGCCCGAACGTGGTGGAACAACGTTCAGGACCTGCTATTTTTAGGGGCTCTGCATTCAGGGGGCCTCTACAAATAGAAAATGGAACCAGAATGCTGTGTTCTGGGGCCCACTATTTTTAAATAGCGGGCCCCAGAATGCACCATTCTGACTCCATTTTCTATTTTTACGGGGACCAGAATGCTTAACCCCTAAAAGTAGGGGGCTCCAGAACGACGTTCCAACATGTTCTGGCATACTTTAGCCCCTGGTTGGGCCTAGCTTGCAGGCTTGGAGACAGGGTCTGGTGGTAGGGTGGTGGATGCAGTGTCTGTCTTCTTCCCAGATCTCCCTGGGTACAAAATGAGCCCCTGAAAAATAGCTATGATGCTAGAACTGGCCAGACTGGTATCAGATGAAGCAGCGGAGGTGCATTCCAGCCAGGGAGGAGGCTGCAATTTGAGATGTTTCAGAATTGCCCAGCCCAGTAAGGAGATGGAGGCTGCTGCCACAGGCCTTGTGCTTGTGGGGTGCTTTTATGTCGCGTTGCTATGCTCAGGGCCTGACGCCCATGAGCGGATATAACAAAGGAAAAGAAGACGTTCTCTGTTGGGGGTGACCTTTTTCCAGAACATGGTGCCCACTACTACCGAAGGCTTTCCTACCCAGTGAGGGCACCAGCCTGCCCCTTAGAGACTACCCATCAGTGTCTGGATGAAAAACATCAGTTTTGAGACTTATCTAAAAAGCTACTTTCCATTCCCCTTTTTACCCTCCCTGCATCCCCACATGGTGTCTCGGGGAGATTGGGGGACAGACTGTTTTTCCTGTTCACCCTCCTGGGCTGCCTTATGCCCACGTTCTGGATGAGTCCCTTTGAGGTGGTGGCTGCCTAGTGCAGCACCAGGGAGGTGCCCAGTGCCACATGCTGCCCCAATCTGGATATGTGATACATAGCGACCAGTTGGGTCAGAAGAGGGCCTATGAGCGGGATGCACCTTATGTGACATAGTGCCAGATGCTTTCCTGCTGTGTGCACCCGCTTGGGTTAACTGCTTGTTCACTGAGGTACAGACCACCCAATCCTCCCTCCAAGGCATCTGAACCCCACTTGGCACAGTCCCTTCCCAAGGTGTTGACCCCACACAACCCCAAACTCAGAACAAGGTACCACTCACAGAAAACTGCAGATGGTTAGATATCATCAGGTGACTCCCCCCATGGGGTGGGTGGGGTGAACTTGCCCACAGGCTCCTTAGCTCACCTTTTCAGGACAAGGCAGTGAGCAGAGGATGGGATGGAGCAAAAGCGAGAGGACATGGGAGATGTGGACAATGAATGGGGTAGGGTGGAGGTGAGCATGGATCAAGGGGTGGTGAGCAGGGGGAGTGGGGCAGACCACCTATCCAGCCTGAGCTCACACCCCTTGGCCAAGGAGGGAGGTCTTTAAGTAGATTGGGATGTCTCAGACACCTATGGGGTCCTAGCCAGTTTGAGGGCAGCTCATGGATGCTGCAATTCAAGGGCATGTTCTATGTGGGATTCACTAGTGTCGGGCCTAATTCCCCTCTTGCCCCCCCCCAAATCTCACCAGGAAACCATTGTGGCAGCACAACAATGGGGGAGGCCCACCCTTCTGGATCTATGGCAGGAGTCTCAAACATGTGATCCAAGGGCCGCATGCAGCCCTTAAAGCTATTTCCTGCGGCCCACAATGACACTATGGTTACCGATATTTGCAGTATCATTCTATGAAAGGGTTTAAGTGATGCAGCCCTTGGGCTAATGTACTAGTCCTCATGTGGCCCTGTACTAGTCCTCATGTGGCGCTCATGGTGATTTGTTTGAAACCCTTGGTCTATGGGAAGCACTGGCAACACCCAGCTTAACTGAGCAAATGAGTAGAGGGAAGGGGAGACAGACTGAACCAGAGAAAGCAGATCTTGCTGCTCTCACCCATCAAATAAGGCATTTGGAAGGTCACAGAACTCAGCAGCTGGCCTAGGATCATCCAAGCTGTTGCCCTACCCCACACCTGTACAGGTCACCCAAATCTTACTCTCCCCTGACTCAGCTGAACCCTGCCCCCCCAACCCTCTTCAGGGTCAGCCAAACAGTGCCCCCACAGCTCAGGTCAGTTTTCTCTGGGTCACCTGAACCCTGTCCAAGCCCTGGCACAGCATGTCCACTGGGGCTCCCCTCCCATTTCACTTTATTTACACAGAGGAGACAGATGTTTGGGGGCTCCTGTGAGCTTGCCATCAGGGTAAAAATGTCCCCTTCTCACCTCCCCAGCACTTGTCAGCCCTGCTCCTAGATTCTTACCGCTTTTACAGCCATACGGCTGGTCTCCTGGTCAGTCTGGCCTCCGTAGCAGCAGATGACCTTTTCCATTGATCTCTTCCTCCCTCCAGTCCAGCACTTGTGGCCCAAACAATTTTTTCAGGCCCAGGACAAATTTGTAATGCTAGCCTCACAATAATGGGGGTTACACTCTTTTTCCTCAGAGCAGGTGATCACAGTGGTCCCTTCTGGCTGTGGCATATATGACTCTGAAGCTCAGGAAATGAGATGCAGACTGCCCCACAACCCATGACCCTGGACATGGGGCAACAACAAACAGTGGGAGGTGCAGCATAATGTCTCCCCCCCCCCAGCAGGCTGCACTGCTCTCCCCATAAGCTCATCCTAACCCTGCCCCCTCCCGAGGTCATGCACCCCAACCCCACATCCTCCCTGACTAGGATTATCAGATACCAAAGCATGGAAAGGAGGACACATGGAGAAAATGCAGTGTTAATGTAATATTTGTCTGTTTTTAGTGGGCCCTGGAACACTTCCCCCTAAAAATAGTGTGTTCCAGGGCATTCCAGCATATTTTTAACCCCTGTAAGTAAAAAGCCAGACAAAACCATGTATTTTTAAAATGCCTGCCGGACGGAGAACGTGAAGGTAAAAAGGAGCGCGTGTCCTCCGTTTGCCTGACATCTGCTAACCCTGTCCTTGGCCCCTAACCCTGATCCCAGGGCTGGAGAACGGGCTCTGCTGCTCTCTGGGCTCGATTGCTCAAGCCTGCCCTGCCCATGTGGTCGAATCCTTCTGGATTGCTCCTGTCTGCAGCGTTGCCGAACCCTCGCCCCTAGCCCGCTTCCGGGCCGGCTCTCGGCCTACCCGGCTGCTCGGCGGCCAGGCCCCGCCTTCCCGCCCTGACTGTCAGCGGCCTCACCCAATGGGAGTTGGGCGAGAGCAGGAGGCGGGAGAGGGAGACGCGCGCGCGGGCAGGGGGGGTGTTCGGACCCAGGTGGGAACTGGAAGGGGCGGGGCTGGGATGCGGCTGCGGCGCAGGACGGGCTGGGAAGCATGAAGTGAGTGGGGAGAATGGTGGGGGAGGGGAGGGCTGGGGTGGTTGGGGGGCAGGGGCTGTGGGGTGGCAGGAGTCATCAGAGGCTGGAAAACAACCTGGTAGCTGAGGGCCCCTGTGGTGCAAGGAAAGGTGGGTCCTGCTGGGAGAGAGAGGCTGGTGCATGTGCCTGATTGCCAGGCTGGTGTGGGGGGACAGGTCAGCCCCAGTGTATGACAGGCCAGTGCCCTGGGGCCTTCTTCTGCAGTGGGAGGGAAAAGGGGTTGCTCTGTCTGCAACAAATGAGAGCAACAGGGTACGTCTATACTGATGGGACCTGTAGGACAAGAAGCAATGGGCTTAAATTATGGCAAGGGGAAGTTTAGGCTGGACATTAGGAAAAAATTCCTAGCTGTCAGGGTGATTAACCACTGGAGTAACTTGCCTAGGCAGGCTGTGGAATCTCCATCACTGGAAGTTTTTAGACAAGCACCTGTCAGGGATAATTTAAGAGGGTACTTGGTCCTGCCGTGAGTTCAGGGGTCTGGATTCTGTGACCTCTCAGGGTCCCTTCCAGTTTCTATGATTTCTCTATTTACCATTGTGTGCTGCACATGCAGCTCAGTGTGTTACGTGGGCTGCATTCACACAATATATAGACCAGGCATGGCCAAACTGGAGCTCGGGAGCCACATGTGGCTCTTGAATGAAAAATTGTGGCTCCTGGAAGAATTCCAGCAAATCAGTTTAGGACAGCAGCCCCAACCTAGGAATTCAGGAGAGGGGGGAGAATTGCAGCATGGTCGGGATTTTAAAAAACTCGCTACTAGCCTGCAGTCTTCTACGTTGAGCAGCAGCTAAGTTTTTACTGTATAGGCCTATTTTTCATGGTAACCTTAAGTAATTATTGGAATCTGATGTTAGTAGGATCAATATTTGTTCTCTTTTTACAATAAAATTAAAGTGTGCAATGAATTTTAAACTTAGTAATTTTTGGAGTAGGTGAAAGTATTTGACTGTGTGTCTCCGTGCGGGTCTCAAAAGTTTAATAATCAACTTGTGTGGCTCTTGAGTTCCATAAACTTGGCAAACCCCTAATGTAGGCCATCCCTGTGGACCATCTCTGTGCCTGGAACAGGGCTTTATGCTGGGCAGAACAGAGAGGGGGAGGGAGTGAGGGAGGGCAGGGAATGGGCGCTGACTCTGTTTGCTTATTGCTGGGTCAGTCTCCTCTGCCCCACTGTGCCAGGGAGTCCCTCGTGGCTGAAGGTTTGGCTGACCCTGTGTTTTGATCTCATTGTCAGGCTGAACATAGATGGGCTGTTGGTGTATTTCCCTTATGATTACATTTACCCGGAGCAGTACTCATATATGTTGGAGCTCAAGAGAACCCTGGATGCCAAGGTCGCTACTGAAGTGGGAATTGTGTGGTGGTATGGGTGGCACATCTCACTGTGCCTGGGTAAATACTGGTGCTTGTATTTGTCAGAGTCCCTGAGCATTTTCCAGCAGGGGCTCCTGGACACTCAGTTACCCATGTTGGAGTGCAGGGCAGGGTGGCACATGTGGTGTCCTCTCAGATATTAGCAGGATGGGGCTTTGTGTGCTGGGGACAGCGGTACACTGTGGGCCAAGTGACCAGACTGCTGGCCTGGCACACCTCTCCTGCTGCTTGCACTCTGCTCCAGAAGAAGAGGGGACAGTGCTCTTGGCTGGACACATGTGGGGGTGGAATTGGTGGTGTTCCTCTGCCCTAGAACCTGAGATCTTCTTATGGGTCTGAGGGTCATTGGCCAGGATGTATCATCCTGTCTCTTACTCCCATGACTCCCTGCATGCTACTCACCAGCGTGGTCCAATCCAGCCAGTCTCAGTGGGGTCCTTATACAGTGCCTGTGCTCCTGACTCTGGTCCTCCCCAAGTTCGCCTCCATTCTCAGCATGCTGACTCCAACTCCCAGGGTCTCTCTCCTTCCTTCTTTGACTCTGGCCCAGCCTCCCCTCCTAGCTCCCCCCCTCCTCCCCCCCATGGCTAAATGTGTAACACCTGCTCCCCTCTCCCCAGGGCCATGGAGTGCTGGAAATGCCATCTGGTACCGGGAAGACCATTTCCCTTCTGTCACTCATTGTGGCGTACCAACGGGTGAGTACCAGGCAAGAGCTGGGTGCAGAAGGTCTTGAGGGGAGTGCATCAGCCATTGAGGTGGCACTTTCCCCCAAACCCAGTGTCTTTAGATGGCAGTCACTGACACAGCCCTGGCATCATCCCACAGACCTTGGGGGTAGGTCTGGGCTGGAGCTGCCTCTGCTTGCTGTGTTGGTTGAACCCTGATCTGGAGTCTCTCAGGGCCTTCTCTGTGAAGGCTATATCCCTCACTCCCATTGCTTGGGGGCGAGGTGGGAGGGGGAACGGGTGCCCACACCATCTCCTGGCTCTGAGTGGTAGCTGTGACCATGAGGAGAAGGAGAAAGCAGCCTGCAGAGTTTAATGCCCCAGAGCAACTGCATGAGCAGTGTGTGGGACCAGCGAGCTCCCTTCCTGCCCAGCAATGTAAGTGTCTGGTCTCTATCCCCAGGCCTTTCCGCTGGAGGTGACCAAACTGATCTACTGCTCCAGAACCGTGCCTGAGATCGAAAAGGTGACCAGGGTGGGAGAAAGGCACCTCTCTGTCCCCTTGGTGGTGGGTTGTGGAGATCACTACTGGGCCTTGGCCAGTTGGGGTGGGATCAGGAGGTGGTGGGTCCCTGGCTGCCCTGGGGGAGCGGGATATGTGTCAGGAGATATTGGGGGGGGGGCCCTGGTTGTCCTGTGGAAGGGGGTGAGTGTGAGGGGATTGTGGAGAGCTCTGGCTGCAAGGAGAGGGAATCGTGGCAGGACTCTGACTGCCCCAGAGGGAGCAGGAGGCATCGCACTAGGTCCCTCAACTGCTGTGGCTATGGCAGGTCATTGAGGAGCTACGGAAACTCCTGGATTTCTATGAGAAGCAGACGGGGGAGAAGCTGCCATTCCTTGGCTTGGCTCTGAGCTCCAGGAAGAACCTCTGCATCCACCCTGAGGTAAGCTGTCTCCGGCAATCCTGCCTTTGGATCCCTGCTTCTAAGGCACAGCCAAACTCGGCTGCCTATGTGCTGGGGGAGGAGCGCAGGTCTGGTCTACCTTGCTGGCTGTCCTGTACTAGTCTCTCCCATTCAGGGGTGTTCCCTGGACAGAAGCTGAGGCTGCTCCATGGCGCGTACGTGCGTCTCCGCCCTCCCACTCTGGAGCATGATTGCCCCGCCCTACTCTGTCCCTTCCTCCACCAGTCCTGACCCGAGTGGGTGGCAGGGACTCCACTGCCCCAACAGTTCCCCTTTGTATGGGGCTCAGTCTCGGAACATCTGGTGGTGCTTGCTGCATGGATTAGATAGCAGGGGCTGTGGGTCAGGAGTGAGAAGCACCAGATCTTGGGGATGGCAGGGAGGGAAAGACCACTGCATGCTCCACCCCCTCCCTCCACACATTATACATGGTGCTCTCCAGAACTGAGGATCCGAACCCTCTGTGACCAGGGACTCTTGGCTATTGGCCTGTCTGATGGCTGGTTGTTGCAGGTGAGCTCACTGCGGTTTGGGAAGGAAGTGGACGGCAAGTGCATGAGCCTGACGGCATCATACGTGCGGGCACAGCAGCAGTGGGACAGCACTGTTCCTTCATGCCGCTTCTTTGAGGTAGCAGCGCTCCTTGGCAAGGGTTAGCCCTTTCTGTGGCAACAGCCTCCCCTGGGTGTCAGCACCAGGGACGCAGTCTAACAGGGTGGAGTTTTAACTCTCCATCTGAGTTCTGTCATTAATGTCCTGTCTGCAGTGGTGATGGACTGAAAGGTTATTGGGGTGCTTCTCCTGGGGTACTGGGCCATAGGGCACCTCGCTATCGCCTTGTCTCTGCCAGTCATGGGTGAATTCTGACTCTACCGGCAACATGACGCTGCCCTCCCTGCCTAGCAGGCACTGCCATCCTGCTGCAGGTTAACAATAGGCACCTGCCAGCCTCAGATGCTTGCAGCGATCGCAGATCCACTGTTCCAAAGAACAGCCCAGCCCAGTTTTCCAGTTCCGCCTCAGCTTGCAGCCCTGCCAGTCGTTCATTCTGAGAACAGGACTGAGCTTGTTTGATTCCACGAGCGGCTGGTAGGAGAAATGTTGGGAAGCAGTGGTTACGGGTAACAAACCCTAACCCACCTTCTAGATTGCAGATGTGACACTCACCCACCTGAGCTGGTCTTGCATCCGACCTTTGTCCTGGCTGCCTATAACCCAGCGTTCGTGAGACAAGCCTGTTGGCATCTCCACAAAGATGTGTGTCTGTGTTCCCTTGGCACGCCGGCCTTGACCTGTGGTCTTAGCCAGGGCACCTCCTCCTGGAGCTTGTGTGGTCTCTTGGCTTGATTAGCTGGTGGCTTCCTGTGCCAGTGGGCTCATGCTGTGAGATGTATGATGTCCAGTGGTTGCCAGGACTGCTGGTGCCAGTCTGTCCTGCCTTTGCTGACCCTGTTTATCACTTTCTAGGCTTAACGGGCCTTAAGATAACACCGTTCTGCACAGATAGACACTGTCTCAAGTAATGTCCTGTGAGCAGCTGACCACTGGCTGTTATAGGGGCTGCACCTGCCACCCATTGGTGCCATACAGTGTAGATCTGAGACACAGGGGATCCCTTCAAACCCTTCTGCACCCCTTGGGTCTTCTGTCAGGAGCTATAAGGGGTCTCTTGCTCGCAGCTGCCCTGCCCTGGGGGAAACTCCTGTCTGCATCAGCCAGCACAGGACACCAGCTTTTGGGACTGGCAAAGAGGAGACCCAGTCTGCTGTTGTGATTGCTGGCCCTTGCCACTACCCAGTGGGAGGTGTCCCTGAGGCCCACTAAAGGGCTAGGGAAGGGGGGAGTTGAACTGGAGCAGCTGGGGAAGGAGCTGGCTCACAACTTGGAGCAGTAGTGGGAGAACGAGCCTGGGTGATGCCAGGCTCTGATGTCCTATGTCTTGTCCCACCTGCAGGAGTTCGATGCCCATGGGCGACAGGTGCCCCTCCCCTTCGGCATCTACAACCTGGATGACCTGAAGGGGTACTGTCGGCAGAAGGGTTGGTGCCCCTACTTCCTCGCCCGCTACTCGGTTCGTGGTGGGCCCCTTATGCCCAGTGGAACCCAAATGTGCGGGGTGGGGGGTGCCCGTCCCTGGGGCTCTAGGGATCCTGGGAAGCATCTGTCATCCCTGTGGCCAGCTGAGTTTGGCTCAGAACTGCGTGCTGAGGGGAAGGATGCTAGGTGACCCCTTCTCCCTCCCCTGTCCTTTGGCCCTGGAAACACCAGGGTGGCTGTGCCTCACTGGCTTTGACCCAGCCCCAGTACTCCCTCTTGGGGCCTGGCCCTGTTCCAATGTTGGCACCAACAAATTGATTGGAGTGGGTGACTGCTGGTCTACCCCAAGGTGAGAAAAGTTGGAACTGGGCCCGTGGCAGACTGCAGGGAACTCAGCCCATGGGCACTTGGCCTGGGCAGAGGCTGCAACTGCCCCCGAGACTGTGTGTTCCCAAGGAGTTACCACAAGATGTGCTTGGGAGCTGAGTGGCACTAGGCCAAGGCTGGATGAGCCCCTAGGACAAAGCAAGGGTGATTCAGCCTCTTCCCAGAGCTGCCCCCGGCTGTGAGCTGGGCCTTCCCTTCACTTGCTGACTGAAGCTGCTAGAGCTGGCTGCCATGGCAATGGGACCATTGAGTGCAGGGCACCAAGACCAGAGCCCAGCTGCTTTTGGTGTGTGGCCCTTCTTGACTCCTGCTGTGTTCTGGGCATGTGATGCTGGGGATAGAGCCCCTATCTTGCCCTGTGGCCTGTGCTGTCAGGCCATCAACAAGCTTGCTGAGGGGGTGGTGACCAGTCTCTGGACGCCCACAGGGTGGGCTGTTCTGGGCATTGACCCTTTTGTTCCTTTGGTCAGATCCTCCATGCCAATATTGTGGTGTACAGTTACCACTACCTGCTGGACCCCAAGATCGCAGACCTGGTGTCCAAAGAGCTGGCCAAGAAATCTGTTGTTGTGTTTGATGAAGCTCACAACATTGGTAATGGGGAGGGTGGAGCCTTCAGAGGGAGGTGTGGATGGGAGCCCAGGGGGGCCTTCTTACCAAGTGTGCTGCACCCCTGCCTGCCGTTCTGTTCTAAGGGCCCCTGATGGGGTTGGCTGAGCTTGTCTTGCTCGTGCCATGGGACTGTTCTGTGCCTGGCTTGTTCTGAATGGGCTGGGGGGATAAGCCCACTGCCAGCCTCCCAAGAGTGATTTCCCCACCTGCTCTGGCTGGTTGGCCAGGTGTGGTATTGTTCCCAGTTCTCATCACGCTCCTCAGGTTCCTAGCCTCGTGGGGCAGTGGGAGACTTGGATCCCTTCCCATCTCCCTCCACTTGCTCAACACCCCAGTGGTACTGAGGTGTCTGGTCACTTCCTGTCTGTCCCCTCCTTGCTCAGCTCAGCACCAGTTTGTGTGTGCTACTTGGATCTGATACCATGGATCTGCTCTCTGGTGACTGAACTCTTCCTGGTTCATGACACCTCGGACTCATTTAATGAGTCCTGCCTTCCAGCGTTTTGCTTCTGCCCTGTGGCCGTCACTCAAGGCAGGGAACTGCACTTCCTGAGCCACTGGGACCCCCCAGGTCTCATGTTGGGGTGGCCCTGGGCTGTCAAGGCTGCTCTAGATCAAGGGGGCCTGCATTCAAAGGCCAGCCCCTCCCCCCTACTAGAAGTGCTGACCTTTCACTTTGCTCTGGGGCCATCTGCCCACCAGCCAACCTGGCCAATCTCTAGGGAGTTTGGAGTCTCTGCCCTCTCCTCCTGAGGCTCAGTCCCTCCTCAAGTCTCCACGCTAGCCAGGTTTCCTCGGAAACATGGTGCCCTGTTCCCTCAGACAACGTATGCATCGACTCCATGGGGGTGAACATCACACGCCGGACGCTGGATCGTTGCCAGGCCAATGTGACAACCCTACAGGCCGCCATCCAGAAGTAAGTACACGCCCTCGCACCCCTCCCTGCCCTCACCATGCCCATCCTAGGCTCATGGGTACTGATTCCCTTCCAGGATTAAGGAGACAGATGCCCAGAAGCTGAAGGAGGAATACAGGCGGCTGGTGGAGGGGCTGAGAGAGGCCAATATTGCCCGGGAAACAGATGTCTACCTGGCCAATCCAGTGCTGCCTGATGAGATTCTCCAAGGTGGGCCCTGCTGGCGGGCAGTGAAGAGGGTCTGTGCAATGCAGCTAGAACACACAGAACTGACTTGCTGGGGGTGTGGGATGCTGTGCCATTTGCTGCTGGGGGTCTGGATCCAGAGTCGCCTTCCACTAGGAGGATCAACTCTGATCTAGTGCCAAAGGACTGATAGGCATGTGGGTGGGGGTGGAGGTGGAGAGTGCGGCGCAGGGCCTCTATTCCCCCACTCCCTCCCATGCATCAGTTTCACCTTAGCTTGGGCTGGTGTTGACAACCGTGGTGGTGACCCTCTTGTGGATGGGCAGGGGCTGGTGTGGGCTGTGCCCACATTAGCCTCACTGTCAGCCCATACCCCTGGCAGAGGCCGTGCCTGGCAACATCCGGACAGCTGAGCACTTTGTGGGCTTCATGAAACGCTTCCTGGAGTATCTTAAGTCACGGTTGCGAGTCCATCACATGGTGCAGGAGAGCCCCCCCTCATTCCTCAAGGATGTCTTCGAGAAGGTGTGCATCGAGCGCAAGCCACTGCGGTAAGCAAGCTGTCCCTCCTTCTGCCCCCAGCCCTTGCCCACTTGGCAGTGCCCACCTGTCTCCCCTGGCCTGGCTCCCAGGCCCTCCCATAGAGGCGTTGGCACCCCTCAGAGATGGGGAGGGTGGCAGGACCTGCCCTTCTCACTGTACAGACTTTAGCTGGCTGAATCTCTGTCCCCTCCTGACTGAGCTGCCTCCAGCCTGCCCCTTTCGGGTGCTGGAGGTGGGGTGCCTGTGTTTGGCATGGCTCCCCCAGGCTGTCAGGCAATTTGTGTCCTGCATAGTTGTACCTGGCTAGGGGTGCTGGGCTAGGATGGTCAGCAGGAGGGATGGTCGTGCCCAGTTGGATCACGAAGCCTTTGGCAACTGCTGAGTGTGGGGAAGGCAGGTAGTGTGGCAACCCCCACAGTGGTAATCCCTCCTGCCCCGTGATGAAGATAATGTGTCCCCTGGTGTGTCTTGCCTGTGGCAGGTTCTGTGCAGAGCGGCTGCGCTCCCTGCTCCGCACACTGGAGATTGTGGACATTGCCGACTTCTCTCCTATCACCCTCATCGCCAACTTTGCCACGCTCGTCAGCACCTATGCCAAGGGTAAGGTGTGCCCCGTGGGTATGCAGGGTCAGGCCTGGGAGCCAGGACTCCTGGGTTCTATGCCCACCTTTGACACCTGTTGTGACCTTAGCCTGGCTGCTCCCACTCAGGTTCTATGTCGGTAGGGGTGGGGGGCTCCATTCCCCCTTAAGCTGCTGTACGTCCTGCTCTGGGCCCTCACTCTGGGGCTTGGCTCAGCCCTTGTGCCTTGGAGGAACCAGTTGTGACTCCAGGGAGCAGGAGGAGCCTGTTGGATCTGTCTGGGCATGCAGGGGGACAAGTGGGGCAGAGAGGAGGCTGGGGTGTGTCTGGGGTGGGGATTCAGGGCCGGTGTGTGTCTGGATCTCAGCGCAGTGGCCGAGCGGGAGGTGTGACATCAGGGGGCCAGGCATCTCTCCAGAGCAGCCTGCTGACGTTGCTGTGGAATATAAATACAGCATAAAACTCTTAAGGGCTCAGCTATGGGGGTGTGGCCATGTCAATCCTGTTAGCTCTAAGCAGCTTGTTCCCCTTGGAGGCCATGGCCTGGGGGTTCTGCACACAGGGAGTGGGGCCTTTGCTCCAGACATGGCTGCCCTGGTTGACCTGCCCCACGGCCCCAGCTGGCTGAGTGGGTTGCAGCCCACCGTGTGCTCCACCCTACAGCCATGCAAAGCAGCTGGTTGGGTGGGTGCCTGCTCCTCCTCTAGCCCTGGAAGTAGGGGCTGGGCTGAATGGAGGAGTGAGCAGAGCCCAGGCAGTGGGTGTGAAGGGTGGGAGGGGGCTGGCAGGGCCTGGAGTGAGAGAGCTGGGATGGATGGATGGCAGAGGCAGCCAAGCTGGGCAGTCAGTGTTCCTTGCCCACAGGCATCAGCGTGCTGACCTCCTGCTAGGCTGGTCCACTGTCTCCTCCTTGGGTTTCCAGCTAAACAGGGGCTATGAGTTCCAGGGTACAGTCTGGTCCAGTGAGGGGCTGGGTCACCCCTGCCCTACAACATCAGGTGCCCTAGAGTGCCTTGTGGCTGTGGCTGCCTCCTGGTCTGCTCCCAACCAGCCAGCCTGCCTGCAGATCATGCCCTGAGTGTCTGTGTGTAGCCACTTGTCTGGTGCAGTTACTTTGGTTCCCATTGCAGGGTGACCCCAGTGCACACTCTGTCCCATATTCCTCCCCAAACAGGCTGCACTGTCCAGCCCTCTTTGGGGTAGCTCAGATGTATTAGGGTCATTGCTCCTCTGAGGGGATTGATAGACAGTGGCTGTCTTATGTGGAGTTGCCTACAGTTCCCAGCACTGGTTAAAGAATAAAAGTTTCTTTCACTACATGGGGCAGGCTTAAGTGAGTACCACTGTAAATCACTGAATTCAGAAATAGTTACAAGAGAAATAATGATAAAATTTCCTTGTACTAAAACTTAACCAGCTAGACTTGGTTCCAGGTGAAGTCCTTTACCATGTGTTCTCACCAAATTCTTCAGGCATGATCAATCTCCCAAGTCCAGCAGCTGTCCCTTTTGTTGTCTCAGATGAAAGAGAGAGAGATGGAAAAGGCGAGCTACATGGGGGTGTTTCTGCTCTTTGCTTTAATAGTTCAGTCAGCTCTCAAATGCATTTTCCTGAGGGTTACCCCGAGGTAAAGCCTGCATCCTCCAGCAGGAGTGAGTGAAGAGTCTCGTGGTGAGAGGTTCTTTGCTGCTGTTTGCCAAAAAGCAGATCTGTTTGTTCTTGCCCCCCCCCCCCCCAGCCAAAGAATGGCCGCTTGACAGGTGATGGCCCTTGAACTTTGAGAGAAGGCTAGAGAGATCACCTTCTTCTTTGTCTTTGAGAAACAGGTTTACCGCCTGGCCAGACTTGTTGGGTTAATGCACCTCAGTTCTGATCGCAGTTTTTGTTCATAACTTTCCATGTGAGGTTGCTATGCATATTTCACCAGACTGTTGTTAACTAACAAGATCCTGATTCTCAAATTATGCCTCACAAGGTGTGTGTTGTACAGAAATCTTCACAGTGGGGTGTAGGTGTGAATACAGGGTTGCATTTGATCACAGTGGCACAGGATATGGGAGACTCAGGAGCAGTAAGGTGCTGGAAATTAATTAAGGAGTGCTGCTTCTGCCGCAGCCTGGTGCAGTGGGGATAAGTATCTGCTGGGTGAGACGTTGGACCATGGCCCATGCACTCCATGCCCTGCTCTTCAGCTGAAGCTGTAGTGGGTCGTGCTATTAAACAGTAGCCATATCCCACCGCAGAGGGGGCTGCATGTTGGCAGTAGAACAGGATCCCTCTTGGGGCTCACGAATGCCGGCGCTCTGAATCTCCTCCACAGGCTTCACCATCATCATAGAGCCATTCGACGACAGGACGCCCACCATTGCCAACCCCATCCTGCATTTCAGGTGAGTGGACAGGGGAATATCTGAGGCAAGGCCAGGTGTCTGGTGGGTGGTGGTGGGGCGGATAGGCAGGCTGGGGTGGAGGGTGTTGCGTGCATGTCTGTGCCCCCCAGACACTTGTCCTGTCCTTCCAGCTGCATGGATGCTTCCATTGCCATTAAACCTGTCTTCGAGAGGTTCCAGTCAGTCGTCATCACGTCAGGGGTAAGTGGGAGTTTGAGCTCCTAGGGACTGGGCAGGTGGCCCAGCTTGGCCCTCAGGGGTGTGGGGAGACCCCCAGACCCTGGCACTCCATATGGGTCACCCTGAGAGCAGAGCAGTGAACTGGTGTGGCAAAGACCCTGGCGCTGTCTGGAGCTGGCTTCTGTTCATTTGCAGGGTGAGGGTCCCACAGGCTGAGTGTCTGGTGAACAGCCACCCTCTCAGCTCATGCTCCACCCTGTCTCCCCCTCCAGACGCTGTCCCCGCTGGACATGTACCCCAAGATCCTGGATTTCCATCCTGTTACCATGGCTACCTTCACCATGACCCTGGCTAGGACTTGTCTCTGCCCCATGGTGAGTGTGTGGCCAGGCTGGGGGTGGCAAGGGGCTTGTACCTTGTGGAGAATGGGAGTGCTGCCAAGACCCCCCCCATGCTTGTCCATCTGGATGGGTGCTGGGCACCGCTGGGCCCTTACCCTCTTTGGGGCAACTCCTGAGCAGCTGGACCCAGCTCTGGTCCATGCCAGGATCCTCTTGCCAGTGTCGTTTTCCTTTCAGATCGTGGGGCGAGGAAATGACCAGGTGGCCATTAGCTCCAAGTTTGAGACCCGCGAGGATATAGGTAGAGCTGCTACTGAGTATTAGCTCATGGGAGAAAGGTGTGGGTGCCCCCCTGGGGCTGGGGCTTATCCTGGAGTCACCTGCAGGACATGAAGGGTGCATGTTAACCCCACCTATTCTCTGCCCAGCTGTGGTGGGGCCCAGTGAGGGTGGGAGGCTGTACTGCCAAGTTTCCCCAGCTCTCCTTTACCTGGGTCCCCTAGTGCATCCTGGGTGGTGAGAGCTGTTGCTGGGGCCATAGCAGCAGCCAGCTGTCCTCGTTCTGCTAGGGGCTGGGTGGCTGCTGTGTGAGGATGGGGGTCCTTGGGATGGTCTCTGCCATTTACCCCCCCGTGTGTGAGGTGAGCAGAAGGCACTGATCACCCAGAACCTGCTGCCCCACCCCCTCATGCCATGAGGCCTGACCAAGCTGGCAGCCTTGCTGTCCCCGTGACAGTGCAGTGGCCTTTCTGGCGCTGGGGAGCTGAACACATTCCCCTGAGCATTGGCTGGGGCTACTCCCAACAGGGTGGGGGCACCAGCGGGGCCCAGCTCCAGCTGCAACACAGAGGCCCTCAGCTGCAACACAGAGGCCCTTGGGGCCACAGAGTCATGTGCTGTCACTGTGTGGGTGCCAAGCCCCCCCTCCCCCCCGATGGCTGCATGAGACCCTCTCTGCCCCTCGACAGCTGTTATCCGAAACTATGGCAACCTGTTGCTGGAGATGTCTGCAATCGTACCTGATGGCATCGTGGCCTTCTTCACCAGCTACCAATACATGGAGAACATCGTGGCCTCGTGGTATGAGCAGGTGTGTGCATGAGCGCCCCCCCCCCCCCCCCCCCCTGCAGAGGGCCCTGGGGTTGGGCTCACTTGCTGCTGGAATGGCCGGGTCTTTGGCCCCATGACTGGGGAGACCCTGCATGCTGCTGTCTGGGAGAGCAGGGAAATCGTAGTGAGTGCCTGCAGCGTGGATGCCTGGGATTTCAGAGATTTTTGCAGAAATGCTAGCAGAGCGAGCGCCACATTGGGGGCTTCCTAGGGTGTTGTGTTAACACCATAAGGTCTGCTCCCTAACTGGCACTAAGGGTGCCACACTGGCTCCTTGGCACCCCAGAATGGCAGTGGTTGCAGCACGTCTCCAGCCCCCAGCAGCCAGAGTGAGCTGACAGACAACACGGCTGGATGTTGATAAGGGAAGGCAGGCACAGAAGAAACCTGGCTGTGTCAGTTGGCTTGCATCAGCAGCTCCCTCTGCTGACTGGGCAGGAGCTGCTGGGCTCATCCTGAGCTCTGGCCCTAGCCCACAGCCAGTCCTTGTGGAAGTAGTTTCTCTTCCAGCTTATGGCTGCCTACTGTCCCCTTCAGCGCTGCCTGGCCTCAGGGGAAGGGGTTATATGGGGTCCCTCCCTGTCAGTTTCTCCCCGTCCCCTGGGGGTGGTAGCTCCCAGCCACACCCTTGCTGTCATGTGCTGGCCCACAGTGCCAGGCTGCAGCCCCTGAGAAGTCTGGAAAGGAAAAGGTCTGACACCCCCTGTAGGGAATTGCCTCCTGGCAGTGGTGAGCCCTGGGCTGGGTTTAGGGGCGCTGGGGCTCACGTCTGCCCTGCCTGGTTCAGTCTTCGACTTGGGCCAGGGTTTGGGTGGCTGTGCCACAGCAGAGCCACCTATGTTCAGATGCTGCAGCCCCTATCTGGCACTGTCGAGCAGCCTAATAGCTGTTCCCTAAGACCTCTGTGCCCGAAGGGGGCTGGGCGGCTCCCCCAGGTGAAGCCAGGACTGGAACCTGAGCGCGGCCCTGCCCTGTCCCTTGTGTCTGACTCAGGCTGCTGCCATTTACCTTACAGGGTATCCTGGAGAACATCCAGCGCAACAAGCTCATCTTCATTGAGACGCAGGATGGGGCTGAGACCAGCATGGCGCTGGAGAAATACCAGGAGGTGGGTGTGGTACTGGGACCAAGGGGGGACTCCACTAGCTCCTGGTGCTAGGGGAAGGTCTTGAGGCTGCAGGTTGGGATGGAGCACGGCTGCCTGGCCACAACCCAGTGGGGTGGTGGGAGACTTTGGGGCTGAAACTGCAGGGGAACAGAAGAGCTGTGCCTGCTCTTGGCTTTGCTCTGGCTCCTCACCATTGCACTCCCAGGGCTCAGCAGGCCTTGGTGACTGGCGGGGCCTACTGCCTGCCACTGCAGGAGCCCAAGCTGGCATGTCGTTTGCACACAGGCCTGCGAGAATGGGCGGGGAGCCATCCTGCTGTCTGTGGCCAGGGGAAAGGTGTCTGAAGGCATCGACTTTGGTGAGTTTGTGTGCCCAGCCCTGCTTGGGATTGGCATGGTGGATAATGCTGAACTGAGCCCAGCTCTTTGTGCTCCCATCACATGCCTGGCCCTGGTACTGCCAGTTCTCTGCAGCACTCACCCTGTTCCTAAGGCAGAGCTTGGCAGGCAAGGTCCTCCCCACAGCCCTGACTGGGGCTACTTGCCCTTGTTCCTGCCCTTTCTCTCAATGGGCAGAAATAGCTTGCACTGGATTCTTGACCGCAGACCTCTCACATGACACGGGGTGGGGGGCAGGTCCTAGGGTGGCGTGAAGCAGGGTGGTAGCTTGACCCTTGATCTGCCCCTGCAGTGCACCACTATGGGAGAGCTGTGATCATGTTCGGTGTGCCCTATGTCTACACCCAGAGCCGCATTCTCAAGGTGAGCTGGGAGTCCAGGGGGAGAAGGGAAGGGCAGCAGGACAGGCCTGCACCATTACTTGGTCCTGGTGGATTTGGACCTGCCTCTATGACCTGGTGCATGCTGGATGGCATCTGGGGCTGGCCCAGGGATTATCCATTGTATGGGGCATTGGGCTTAATGTCCAGCACCCTGTTGGAGCAGAGAGCAGGTGTGAATGCAGAACAGGGTCCCTTCCCTGCTGTTCCCTGAATCTGAGGCCTATAGCAGGATCCTGTATCCCAGCACTGCATTCCATCCACCTTCACCAGACAGGGATGAGCGTGCCACTATCCCTTCTTGTCCCTTGCCAGGCGCGGCTGGAGTACCTGCGCGATCAGTTCCAGATTCGGGAGAATGATTTCCTGACGTTTGATGCCATGCGGCACGCAGCACAGTGCGTGGGCCGGGCCATCCGTGGCAAGACTGACTATGGTCTCCTGGTCTTCGCAGACAAGGTGCGTGGGCAGGATGGCAGGACAGCACCCTCTGCAGGAGGTACCTTCATGCAGGGCCATGCCTCTGGTTTCCCCAGGGGGGAGCAGCATGCCAACCCACCCCTCACTCCCCAGGGTGGACCATGGTGAAACACAGGCACCCTCCTCCACCGAGCCAGCAAAATCAAGATGGCTTGTCTGGGGTAACACTCCAGGTGGGAGGCAGCCCTGTGGCTCAGGGTTGCCTATCCAGCTGCGTCTCTTTCATTGGCAGCGTTTTGCTCGGGCCGACAAGCGGGGGAAGCTGCCGCGTTGGATCCAGGAGCACATCACAGATGCCAACCTCAACCTCACGGTGGATGAGGCCGTGCAGGTGGCCAAGTATTTCCTGCGCCAGATGGCCCAGCCCTTCCACAAGGTGAGTGGCAGCGGGGTGCTCCCTGCCCTGTCTCAGTCCTGGACTTCACTGCTCTGGAGCTGTTGGTGAGACTGGCTGTAGGCTTATTCAGCCAACAGCAGCATGGCCCCTGGGGCTGAGATGCAGGTTGAGGCCCCGCTCTTACAGGCTGTGTGGTTTTGGCAGGAGGACCAGCTGGGCCTGTCCCTGCTGACGTTGGAGCAGCTGCAGTCAGAGGAGATGCTTCACAAGATTGAGCAGATCGCACACCAGGTGTGAGCCAGGCCCACCCACAGCACCGACGCAGGCTAGAAGCAGACACGTGCTGGCCCTGCAGCCAGGGCAGGACACTGGCTTTTATGCCTAACATCTCCTGTCTGGGGCGCAGAGTAAAGAACAGGATTTTGCCCTGGCGGGATGGTGTCTGCATGCTGTGCAGTCAGTCTGGCATCACAGCTACCTGAGAAGAGACCCAGTAGCAAAAGGCACTGCCCCCCAACCCAGCATGTCTGGGGAGGGGCCCAGGGTGTTGGCTGACCCTGTCATGGACACAGACCCAGTTGTCACCAACCACCTTTATTCAGTGCGCTTGTTCTGCCCTCACCTACCACAGCCTATAAATAGAATAAATAGCGGCCCCTGCCAGCATTGACTGGAGGGAAGTTAAGGCAGCGGCTGCAGCGCCCCCTTCTGGAGCCGGGGGACTTCCTGAGAAAGAGAGCGGCTTTTCTACAGAGGCCAGCCCGGAGCCACAGCTGGTGCCTGTGGAGCTTCTCCTGGTTGAAGGAGGCACGTTCACTGGGTCTGATGTGGGTGTGGGTTGCTGCCGGCAGCAGCCCTTGTTCTGTGCACTCTGCTCCTGGGTGAGTTAACGTTCAGGCAGGGGAAGAGGCTGGCGGCAAGCAGAGCTGAGGGGCCGACTGGCCTCATCATGCTGGTGCTTCAGCAGCCTCAGCCCGCACCAGACAGGGAGCCACTGGGGGTGAGGGCCTGGCTGCTGGAGCTCAGGGCACGAGCCTCAGTGAGGCTCCAGGGTACCTGAAAATGAAGGCAGGGGATTAAGGGGGGCTTAGGTAACAGCTCTAGGATCCGGAGCTGGGCCCGGAACCCCTCCGTCTGACTCCCAGCACCACAGGAGCTATTCTCACCGTAGGGGCAGCCGCTGGCCTCTCGCCCATGTGCAGGATGTTCAGGGAGCTGGCACGTTTCATCCTGTGGGGGAGACACTGAGGTGAGACAGCAGGCAGGGATCTGGCCTCACCTCTACTCTGGGGCAGGGTCACACGGCATGCAGTCTCAGGCCTACAGTGCTAGCAAGACAGGAGTGCTGCTTGCTGGCTGCTGAAAGAAATCCTTGCCCAGAGGAAACCAGACTGGAGAAGAAGTAGGACAGGTCCCCCACCCTTGTAGGGCACTATCTGCACTCTGTGTGCCCTGCGAAATGGATTAAGTGCTGATTAAGGTCTAGATCAAAACTAACTGCAAAGGGGGAGCAGTTACCCAGTGGGGCTCTCCTGGCCCCTCCCAGCTGCCACACAAAAGGGGCAGTAACTCGTCAGGGGCTGAGTCAGCTGAACAGAGTGGTGGGCACCTATCTTCTGGGGCCAACAGGTGCTTCAACAACAACCCTCAAAAGGACTTTAGGGGCTGGTGGAACAGCAAGGTGAGGTTCCCTTTGCCTGGCCTTGCTAGGCCCCTTCCTGGCTCCTGCAGTCAGCACTTCTGGAAGGATGGATGGGGAGGGCTTTAAGGTGGGGCAGGGGCTGGGTGGAAGAGCCCCTTACCCAGGGTGGGGGGACAGTGTCCGAATGCTCTCGCCTTTCAGTCGGGAGACAAGCTTCTCACTGCTGCGCCGGATGGACTCCCGCAGCTTGGAGAAGGAGCTGCTCCGGCGCAGGGGATCCTGGGGGAGACAGCAAAGCTGAGGAGGCACAGATCCAGAGAGGACGTGGCTTCTCTGGGCCTTGTCCCTCCTCTTGTTACCAAGAGGGGGTCCAGGCCTTCGCTGATCTTGGGGCAGCATTATTCCTCCTCACCCCCACCCACCACACAAGGGCCCTGGGGCTTACCTGGCTAAGAGGGTTAGCCCCATGTTGGACGGATGCAGCGTTTCCTGGAGGAGAGAGGAGATTAAGTGAAACCCCCCAAGAACTTGCTCTCAAAGCTCCACCCTTGGATAGGCCCCAAGCCTCCCTCCCCGGGTACTAGACCTGCCCCAGGGAACAGCAGCGAGTCCCTTTTGCCGTCTCCTCCAGCAGCCTTACCATGGTGGGTAGCAGCCAGCTCCTTGTCGTGTGAGGTGAGGATCTCCTTGTACAGCTCCTCTGCCTGCCGGTACTTGCCTTGCTTCAGGTAAGAGGAAGCCTGGCAGGAAGGGAATTGTTACTGACAGGCAGCCATCCTTTACCTGCTGGTGCCCTCCCCCAATAGGCCAGGCTGGGGAGCACCTTCCCCTGCAGCACCCCATATGCTATAACTGAAGGAGGGCAAGTCTCCCAGCCAGTTATGCACCAGCCTAGACACAGGGCCAAGGCTGTGATTCCCCCCAAATCCCCTTCCCACTCTCCAGGCCCACTTCACCAGATTATTCTTGGTCTTGGCCACATTGGGATCATCAGGGCCCAGCTGGGTCTCATAGATGCACAGTGCCCGCTGGTAGTAGTGCTCCACCTCCTCAAACTTGCCCTGGTTCTGGCACAGCAGCGCCAGGTTGTTGAGCTGCTTGGCCACATCAGGGTGTGTAGGGCCCAGGACCTGCCCAGGAGGAAAGGATGAGCATCAGGGACGGCCTGGGCTTCTGTGTGGCTGGGGTCAGGCCGAGGGTGTGGGCCCAGCCATGCCTGTGAGGGCAGCATTACCTTTTCACGGATCTCCAATGCCCGCTTACACAGTGGCTCAGCCTCCTTGTATTTGCCCCGCTTGCCATACAGCACAGCCAGGTTATTCAGGGTAGCGGCCACCTGCCAGGGGATGGTGCAGCATTAAGGTCCAGATGTGCTGACGCATACCTTGCATCCTCCAGTGAGCAGCCCCTCCAAAAACTCCCCCTGCAAGCTGGCCTCTCCCAGCATGGTGCTGTGGGGAGGGGGCAGGAGCACAGGTTATGGGGGAACTCCCTGCCATGGGGGGGATGTTCCTAGCTTGGACATGCTGTCCTGTGGGTACTGGCTGGCAACAGACCCATCCCCCCAGAAGATTCAGGCCATGTGCCTTGAAACCCTGCAAGATCAACCCAAAGACCACCTGGCTTGTGGATGGTGGGGGCTCCCTTTACAGCAGCCCTTGTGAAACCCACTGCCCCAGGTCTGAGACAGTGCACAAACCTAGACCCTACTGCCAGCACTCACCGCTGGGTGCTCCACACCCAAAGTCTGCTCCCGGATGTCCAGTGCATCATTCAGCAGGTCTGTGGCCTCCTTGTACTTGTTCTGGTCCCTGCAGCAGGGCAGATGGCAGCAGTGTCACCAGGGAACTGCCCCTGAACCCTGGTCCTGGCCCAGACACAAGCCAGGTCCAGGATAGGGGGCTTGGGGCAACGTCTCACTGAGCCACGTGCTGCCAGCCACACAGGACTGGTCTCAAGGCCTCTTCTGGCCTCTTTCCATGCCTAGTACTGACAGGATCCTTTGGTACCACAGCAGCTCTCCCACATGCGTGGCAGAGGTGTCTCATGTCTCCACCCCCTGCTGATGGGGCTGGTTCCCTCAGCTGGGTCTACCTTAGCCGGGATGGGGCAGGAGCACATGCAGGAGAATTAGGGTGTGGCAGGGAGCCTACATCATCCAGCACCATGTTGGCAGGAGAGTGTTTTGGCCTGCTTACCTGTACACCAGCGCCAGAATGTTGAGCATGGTGGCCACATCAGGGTGGCTGTGCCCTGAACTCTTCTGCAGGTCCTCTAGGGCCTGCTTGCAGAGCGGCACGGCCACCTCATAGCGCCCCTGTGAGGCGTACTGGATCACCAGGTTGTGCAGTGTGCGCAGTCGTGCTGGGATCTCGTACCCGCCCTGCTGTGCTGCTGAGAGGGCTGTCCTTGATGGCTGGCTGCCTGTGGAGATACCCAGAGCCCCAGTAAGGGAGGGATCTGTGAGTCCATGGCCCTGGCAGCCATGGCTCCCACAACCTAGGGGAAACAGTGTGGCCAACACAGTGGTTCACAGCTATGGGCAGCCTCAGGGGCCTAGCATCACCAGAGCAAAAGCTTCTTCAGCAGGCCACCCTCCCACCCCATCAGGTCTGGGTTGAGCACCAGCCCCCAGTGGCCACTAATGCAAACCCCCAGCAGAGGCAATAACCACCCGTGGGAACATGAAGGGGGCTGTTGCACAGGTTGCCTTCACCTTGTCAATTTTAAAAGGGATAGCCATGTTAGTCTAGTCCAGTGAAAAAACAACAAG
>ML682024.1:12802944-12949388 GCA_007922195.1 Podocnemis expansa
GCTCCTGGAGTAGGGCCTGCTGCAGCTGCTGTGAGATGCCCCTGTTCTCACTCCACAGGGCCTCCAGCCCCTTCACCACCTGGCGTGTGCCAGCGATGATGTCATCTGCCGTCATCCTCACTGCCTGGTTGTCACCAACCTCCACCATCAGGGACATGGTGCAGCTGAACCTGCCAAGGAGAAGGGGCACTCTGAGTGCTAGCATCCGCACCCCTGCCCAGTGCAGCTCCCCAGCCCATCTGCCCATCAGATCCCTTGAGCTGTGCAGGAGGG
Organism: Podocnemis expansa; assembly: GCA_007922195.1. Taxonomy (NCBI): domain Eukaryota; kingdom Metazoa; phylum Chordata; order Testudines; family Podocnemididae; genus Podocnemis; species Podocnemis expansa. The sequence continues at coordinate 12,803,218 of ML682024.1, forward strand.
CATGGCATGCCCCTAACCCCTAGAGCTGGTAGCCTCCAGTGGCAATGCTGTGGGCAGTGGTGTCCCTGGGCAGGATGGAGTGAATGCTTGTCCTTCCAACTCAGGGCCCTAGCGCTGACTCAGTGGAGGGGATGAGGGGACTTGCACGGGCAGAACCTTCCAGGGATGACCCATGTCTCTAGGGAGCTGATGAGGTGGCACTGGGGGCACCAGAGAAAGGTTAGTTCAAACAGGAGGGAGGACAGGGTCCCAGCTACAAAAAAAGCAGACACATTCCTTACTCTTGGCTGGGGCGGCAGCCCATGTTGCAAGGACCTGGACATGCCACAGCAGATGCCCAAAGGCAGAGTAAGGAGCTTGGTATGGAGGCCTAGCAGTGGGCCCTAGTAATGCCCTAAAAGAAGGGAGACCTACAGCTGCAAAGGGCCAGAGAGACCTCAGCTTGCTGGCAGCCAGGGTGGGGTGCATTTTCGGTGTGGTGTCATCTCCCTGCCCTGAAAACCCGTCTTGCCAGCCTGACGCAGAGCAAATGCTTGTGTTAACCAGCCTGGCCTGATGTAGTGTGGGCTCAGCGTGGAACAGGAACAAACAGCACACAGGGGCAGGGCTCAGGTGTGAGCAATAAGCACACACCACTTGTGCACCTGCACACAAACAGGGTGCACTCCAGCCACAGTGCATGGGTACACATGCATAATGCATGGTCCAAGTTGCACACACACGTCTCACAGACCCCCAACACCCAATCCTGACCCCCGGGTCAGCCACGACACAGGTAAGTGTCCGCTTGACACACGCTGCAGGCCCCTGCCGCGCGTTGCACACGCACGTATGAAAGCGCAACAAGCGCCCTAGGCAGGGCACGCGCGCGCACAGCGCCTGCACACACAGCCGTCCAGCCATGCGCGCGCGCCTGCGCTGCAGGCGCACGGTGCATGCACACACAGCGGGCCGTGCACACGCGCGTGCGCTCGCGCACTGCACGCATACACGGTCCGTGCATACACACACACGGGCATGCCGTGCAATGCACGCGCGCGTTCACACACACACGCACGGGCACAAAGGCGCTGGCTGCACACCCGGGCCCCGGCGCCCTGGAAGCGCAGAGACCCTGGGGCGCGCACAGCCCCCGGCCCCCGCAGCCCCGACTCCGATCTGCAAGGAGCGGGGCCGGTTCCCCCTCCCCGGCCGGCCCGGGACCCACCTGGCAGCCCGGCTGAAGCATCAGACGCCTCCCGCCGCTCCGGGCTCACCTGCTGCCATGGAGCGGTGCCCACGGTGCACCCGGCTCCGCCCCCTCTGGCCTGGCGGGGCCATGCTGGGTGGGGCGGCCCCAGAGCCGAGCGGGGCGGGGATCAGTGCCGGGCCCGGGCCCGGGCCCGAGGCTGCAGAGATCCCAGCCGGGGAGCCTTTCCCATCCCACCGGGCGCCTGGCCTTAGTCGTGGGAGAGGGCGAGGTTTCGGGGTGCGCATGTGCCCCCCAAACCCAGCCAGGACCAGCAGCGAGGGTGTCTCCAGTTCTGGGGTTTGGGGGCCGGGCACTGCAGAGTTCATGGGCCCTGAGCCCTCCGGACTGGCTGCAATGTCTCATGCCCCAGGACTCAGCCTTGTCCAGGGGTCTCAAACTCAAATCACCACGAGGGTCCCATGAGGACAAGTAGGTTAGCCCAAGGGCTGCACCACTGAAACCTTTTCCTACAATGATATTGCAAATATCAGTAAGGACAGTGTCATTACAGGCCGCAGAAAATAGCTTTAGGGGCTGCATGCGGCCTACAGGCCATGTGTTTGAGACCCCTGGCCTAGTCCTTCCTTGTCTCCTTCAGCCGCAAGACACATTGGTGTCGAGTGAAGAACCAGCAAAGCATCAGTGTCACTGGGACGTAGACGCTGCAGTCCATGCACGTGCATCAACATCAGAACTGAAACTCCAGGCCCTAGGGCCTCCTGCTCTGTCCTTGGGCTCCCACACCCTGGCCTGGTGATGTGTGAGGTCATTTTGCATCCAAGCATGGCTTGGCCAGGAGAAGGGGAGTACATCAGCCCCAGTGGGGCTGACTCACTGAAGGTTGCTTTCTTCCAGCACTGAACAAGAAACTCTGGTAGCAGAAGGACCCTGTTGGCCCCAAAGCTGCATTGTCATTTCAGTTCCCCATCATGTACTTTGTCATGGACTTGTGGCCAGGGCTTCTGTGCAGACAGTTGCCCTGTGCTGGAGTGAGGAAAAACTTCCTTACTAGGCGAGTGGTGAAGCATTGGAATAAGTTGCCTAGGGAGGTGGTGGAATCTCCATCTCTGGAGGTGTTCAAGTCCCAGCTGGACAAAACACTGACTGGGATGATCTAATGGGAGTGGTCCTGCTTTTTTTGGCAGGGGGTTGGACTAGATGACCTTGTGGGGTCCCTTCCAACCCTATGATTCTATGAGGGGAGTCCCACAGTCCCCCCAGCCCCCCCCCCCGGAGCTGGGTGCAGGATGCTGTCTGCCTTGTCCAGAGGTCTTTGCTCCTCACAAGCCCTCAGAGTCCCAGAGCTGGGGTCAGGAGTCCAGTGTTGCTCAGGCCATTGCAGTGGCCATGGCCCGAGCCCCACAGGCTGCCATGTCAGCCCCACACCCTTTAAACTGCCCCTTCAGGACAGAGCTTTGCCCTCACAGTGCTGGAGCAGGGGGGGTGGGGAAGTGCCCTATGCACGCCCTTTGTTCGGGGCTGGCAGACAATGACCCTGCAGCTGGCATGGAAGGAGGGAGCAGGGTGACTGCAGGGGGAAGAGGGGAAAAGGAGCCAGACGCACCAAGTGGGGAGGTGGAGAGACAGAGGACTTGGCCTGGTCCCCAGGGAAGGTGCCGGGAGTGTGGTGCAGGCCAGGGCATGAGCTGGACTGGTGTCGCAGGAGGGGCCCCCTTGCAGGTTTGGGAGGAGTTGCCTCTGCTGCGGCTTGCCTGTGCTGATGTTGCCTTGGGAACGGTGCCATGCCCAGTGCCAGACTTACCCAGTTCTGGGACAGCCCCACCCAGTACCTGGGAGCGCTGCCCCATAAACCGGCCAGTCTACTGCCCTGGCGCCAGCAGGGCCCCTGTCGAGGCCGTGCTCATGCCCCGTGGGCTGGGGTGGAACAGGGACTGTCTCCAACCCCCATGTCCTGGCCAGGCTGGCTACCCTGCCCCTGCAAATCTACCACAGCGGTTGGGGCCCCCCTCCTCACTGACTAAAAACCAGGCTGGCTGGGGTGTTGGCATAGAGCATATCCAGCCAGTGGGCAGTTTCCAGAGTACCTGAGACAGCATGGGCAGCGCCGGCTGGGGACTGGGGTGTGAGTGGCTAGTGTGAAGGGCTGGGGGACCCTAACTGGGAGGGGTGATGGGGCTTGGGAGGAGGCCTTAGCCATGCTGGGGGTCACAGTGGCCCAGGGACTCAGGAGGGGCATGAACTGTTTGCCCCTGCTCCCCATCCTGTCTCTCCACCTCGGCTGGGAGGGCAGGGTGGGCCTGCATGGGAGGCAGGGACTGATAAACTCCTGGGGCACCATCTCAGAACCAGTCCTGAGCTGCACGTGACCCAGCCCAGGGTGGCACAATGCAGCCAGCCTGGCTCAGTCCCACATACCTGGGGGTTGTGGGGCGCACAGGGTAGGGGTATACCCTGTCTGCTGCCGTGATTGGTGCCAGGCAAGCCCCAGTGCAGGACCCTGCTGTTCCCATGCAGCCAGCCAGGGACTAGACTGCGCTGCTGTGCAAGGGACCAGTGCTCCTTGGGCTTCTGGTTTTGGACAACTTCTAGGCTCCTATGTTGTGGGCCTGGTTTCAGCCAGCTCTGTCAACATCAGTGCCCCACATCGGGGGTCACTGTGGGAGTGAGGGGTATCTCAGCTCAGAATCCCCCTCCTTGTACCTCCTGTGCCACCCCCCCCCCGGCCAACTGAGCTGCTCACTCTGCTATTCTGCCCTCCCTCCTCTTGGAAGAGTCCTCCTCCTGCATCACCCCACCAGTGCGCCATCCCCCAAGTGAGCCAGGTGGGCCCCCTGTGACTCTCACCCCCTCCCCAGGTAGCTGGGTGCTGAGGCATGTGTAGATGCCTCACCCACCAGCAGGTGGCACCATTGAACAGTGTAGCCTGCCCCTGCCAGACAATAGGGCATAATTCCCACACTGGTCCTTTTGGGGATGGGGGGGAGGGCGTTTAATGCTAACTAGGGCCCCTCCTGGCTGATGCATGAACATGCCGAGTGTGACATTTAATGGGTTAATTTGCATATTTGCAAGTAACCGTCAGCTTCAGCTTTTCAAAGCCTGGGTGTGGATTTGGTGCTGACGAAAGGCGGGCGTGGGAGCCTGGTGGGCACCACCCCGTGCCAGCACGTGCCGTGCTGCCCTGTCAGCCTGCCTCAGTCCATCTGCCTGTAGGAGAACCCGGGCTGGAACCCTGCATGGGTCATGGCACTGCTGCAGGTCCAGGAGCTCTGGGAAGGGCACTCCAGTGGTCCCAGGCAGCCGTGCCTAGTCAGTGCAATTCCCCACTACAGAGGGGCTGTCTGAGGGGAGGGCAGAGCCCAGCTTACCCACATCCCAGGAAAACTACAGCTCAGCAGACTGAGTTTGTGAACGCTTCATTGGAGGGGCACCTGGACCTCTGCCAAACATTGTCCTCTGCTCCTAAGTACTTGAGAGGAGGCTGGGTTGCAGCTTGCAAGCTCATTGCCTAGTGTTATTATCTGATTTTTTAGCAACCCTTCTGCTTTGTCCATCTAAGAGTTTTTGCTGCCAGAGCTGCCCCCCTCAGCCTATTCAGCTTCCCCTCATGTTAGGGAATTGTTGTGGTTTCTTTGAACTGGGGGTGTTAGGCACAGCCTGTAACCTTTTTCTCTCCTGGTCTCATTCTATTTCTTTCTTGTGCTCTTTCTTTTTCCAGCAGAGTGGAAGGTTTTGCTTATCCAATGCCCCCAGATGCTGCTTTACCTGCCTGCCTGAGAAAGCCTCTTTCTGTCGTCCATATGTGACAGAATACACCCTGTGTTCACCCCCAACACTGCACGGTAATTATCTCTGTAGAGAGGAAGCCTGATGTGGTGTCATTTGAAAACTCCTCATTTGCACCCAACCTTGGGGTGGTGTCTGGAGGCTGTTTAGGGAATTTCAGCCAGGGCTGTCCTGTTCCAGCGCCTTGGGTCAGGCATGCATCAGCTGGCTCCTGAAACACTTACCCTGGCAAAGACCTTCCTAGCCATTCAGGCACCCCCCTCCCCATGCTGCTGACTAAGATGCTGCCTGTCCTCCTCTGCCTTGCTCAGCAACCTCGCTTACATGCTGCCAAGCACGGTGGGCACGTGTGTGTCAGCTCCCCGCAGCGCTGCCGGCACAAAGCTGAGCCAAGTGACAGGTGCTGGCAGCAGGGGCAACCAGGTCAGGGCCTTCAGCAAAGAGAGCCTGTCCTGAGACCTACCGGTGACCCAAAATGAGAGACTGCTGGTTGCATGTGGTCAAGGAAGCATCCCCCTGCAGGGGGCACTGTGGGGAGCAGGGCAGGGGTGGGTGGGTGTGTGTGTGTGTGTGTGCGCGCGCACGCTCCCCACATGGTCTGTGTAGGGGGAGCAGCCATGGCAGGCCAGGAGATCCTGGCTGTGGGGTGGTCTGAGTGAGTCAGGAGCGGGGAGCTTGGCGGTGGGGAGGAGCTCTGTGGGTGCAGTAGCAGTGAGAGCTGGGGTGGTCCCCTGCACCCGTGGCATCCTACTGGGGTCTCCTTGTCTCAGGTGGGCAAGCCACACTCTCCAGCCCAATGGGACATCTGACCAGCTCTGCTGCTCAAGGGCTCTATAAATACTCCCTAGCCTGGTGTCTGCATGCTGAGATCTGATTCCCCTGAGCCAGCGGATCTGCACAGAGGTGACACCCAGGGAATCTCCTTGTCACCCAGCAGGAGGCCTGACACATGGCCCCTAATATCGTCTGATGGGACCCCTCTAGCGGCTCTGAAAGCAGGAATCCACAGGGTTGGTGCTCTGGCCTTGGCTTTGGAATGGTATCCTGGGGGATCTCACTGCCCCCTTAGGCTGCACCCCGGCCCTGCTGCCCCCCACCTCCCTTCAGCAGGTCCCACTGAGGCAGACGCTTAATGCACCTCGCTTGGCATTTGCAGCCATGCCCCCCTGGTGCTGGCTACATGGCTGGTGTGTTGGACCACTGGAGCCCAGCCAAGGAGGCCTCAGGATGGCCCAGAGAGCTGCAGATTGACGCATGGTCCATTCTGATCAGCCCAGAGCCCAGACAACCCTGATGGCCAGAAAGCAACTGCTCCTGATCAGCTTCCCAGTGAAAGCCCTGACAGCCTCCAGTCTCCTCTGCCCTGTGTTCCTGAGCTGGGGAAAAGCCACTCAACTCCCCCCTCACACACACCCCCTCCCCAGTGGAGAGCAGGGATGCCTAGCACGCTCTGGGGCACTGCTTGCTACGTCTCCATGTCCGGACAGCTGGATATGTCGTTGTCTTCTGAGAGTCTCTGTTAATAATGGACCCAAGCCCCAGACAATCAGGTAACACCCACAGCGACTGTTCTTTGGCTGCTTGGTGAGCAAAGAGACCCTCGCACTCACATAGCCCATCCTTTGGCTGCCTCCCGCCCTGCCCTCACACAGTCTATGTCTCGTTTCTACCTACTGGGTCACAGTGCAGCACATAAGGGAAAATGAGGCACAAACAGGCCTCATAAAAATATTATGGCAAATGCGCACCTTGTCACACAGTTCATGCTCTCTCTGGAGTTGTATGCCCCTCCACATCCCCTTCTTCTGCCATGGCACAAGGCTTGCCCTGACCTGTGCCCTCCCCTGAAGGGAGCCAAAGTCTGCCAGGTTCCAGCAGAATGTTACCTTGCATCCAGCCATTGAGCCAGGCCCCGGATGACTGGACTAACCCGTGCATTCAGGGTCCCCCCTGCACCACAGGTGATGTGGGGCTGGGTGCAGTATGGGTGGGGTAGACTCTGGGACTCAGGTTGCTATTGACTTCCTAGCGAGCAGGTGAGCACATCCTCTCAAATCTGCTTGCCGCCTATCCCCACTGGATCCTTTCTCCCATCCCACCCCCACACCCCTACCAATCCTGGTCCTCCAGTCAGCCTGTCCAATGCCTTGGTCCCCTACCCCCAGGCTGGTGGAGAGGACGTAGGTCCTGGTGCTCCTGGAGATGCATCTACAATGCAGTCAGACATCCTGGCTGGCCTGGCCTGGCTGACTCAGGCTCCAGGTACGTTTAATAGCCTTGTAGATGTTCCCATCCTATATCACAGGGTCTCCAAGCCCAAGCTGCAGCTCCACATCTACCCCACCATTACACAGCCCATCACTGTGAGGTCTCACCGCAATCACAATGTAGCTGCTCTTTCTGGGGCTGGGAGCCCAGTGCTGCCCTCCAGTGGTGGATGAAGATCAGGAGCTGGTGGCTGCTCGCCCTGGCGCTGGTTGGGGAGGGAGGGGAAGCTGGCCTATCCTGCGACATCAGCTGGCAACCTGGGGTTTGGCACCATAGCACAATCAGTGCCAGAGCCAGGGATGTGGGAGCTCGTCCTGAGCCCATGGGCGGTCCCTGCCCCATGCCCACACAGCACCCCCAAGGGCCAGCCTAGAGGACTTGGAAAAGGCATTCACATGGGGAGTTGGGGGGGGCCATATGCTGGGTGTGAGTACCTGGTCCTGCCCATGTGGGCCCTGCCCATGTACTATGCATTGATGGTGTCATGGGTAGCCAGATGGTCAGGCTGTGCTGGGTGGCCTGTCAGGGCAACTCCTGAAGCAGCTATTTGTCCACTGCAGCCTGACCTGCCCACCTCGTAGCTGTTTCTTTTTACACCCCTGGCAAGGATGGGGTCCATCATGTGAATGGAACAGGGGCTTGTGTGGGGAGAGAGCGGTAGGCTATGGCACATGGGGCAGGCCCAGGCCCCACCAGTCTCTGGCTCTGAGCCCACCTGGGGGCTTCGGGGGGGAAGAAATGCCCCCCAGTGTCAGAAACCTCCAGCAGCGCCTGTTCAGGGGTTCCTCACCCTGTGTGGCTAGGTCAGGCCATGGTCACACAGGCCCTGTGTCTCTTGGTCTGATCTCCTTGGTGTGTTCCCAGGGGAGATCACCAGGACAGCTCCTTGTAGCAGCCAGCTCTTACTCCTCCTCCTCCTCCCCACCCTTTGCTCTCTGTGAAGCTGCCTGCCAGGTGTGTCCATCCAGGAGTCACTGTGGTGGGTGTCTCTCTGGCCCCTTGTTGATCTGGGTGGTTAAGGACTCTCCATTCTCCCCAGGCAGGGAGGTGACAGCCTCCCACCTGTGTCTCTTGGGTTGCCCTAAGAGCAAACTTCACTGCCCTCTGCCCCAAAATTGTGGCACCCATAAAATCATATCCAAAATTCCTACTTTGTCACAACATCCTGTAGTAGTGAGTTCCACAGTTCAGTGATCCTTTGGCTCCATCAATTTGCCTTCTAGTTTAATAGGGGCCTCCCAAAAGAGAAAGGGTATGTAATGCTCCCACCCCCAGCATCCCTCCACTGCACCCTCTCAACTGCAACCCAGGGCTTGAGAAGATGAACGTAGCCTTGGGGCCCTGGTGTGGCTCAGCTGGGCTATGCAGACAGCAGTGCGGGTGCAGGTCCTCACCTTCCAGGAGTGGCGGTAGGGATGTGCTTAGAAAAATTTCCAGCTTTGCCCTAACACCACTGTTCTGCTGCAAATGACTCCCCCCCCCCCCAGTGACCGACATTGTTTGTTGGCAGGGCAGAGAGCCCTGGGCACTAGCTGGGTCCCATGTACCCCTTGAGGGGCTGGCTCCATTTCTGCCCTGGAAAAGTCCCTCCCCATCCACCCCCCATGTCACAGGGGGCCCTTGCTGGGTCCAGTCAGGTGGAAGGAAGCAGGTCCCACTCCCAGCGCTGCGGCCTAGCTGCAGATCAAATTCCCACAAATTGCTGCAGAGGCAGCTGCTGCAGGAGCTCACAGCCCATCTCCCCGTTAGGAAGGAGTCCGGGGGCCTGGGAAACCTGATCTGGGCTGAGATAGGCTCAGGCCTGGGTGCGGGGCTCGCTGGAGGCTGCCAAGCTGCTTTGGGTGCAGGCCAGGTGCAGAGCCAGCACAGGGTTGACATTGCTGCCTATATAAAGAGCTGGACTGCCCAGCACATGGGGGGGCGGGGGCTATGTGCTGACAAATCTTAGCCCAGCTGCCCCAGCCTGGCTTACAAGCTGTCTGGGAGTTGGGCAGGCGGGGGGCAGGGGGTCACATCTAAATGGTTAGGGCTTTGACCACTTGTTCCCACTGCCATAGGACTATGGTCCCTTCGTTATTATGAATTGCTAGAGGGTATGTTTCCTGCATGGTCTACTAAGGCCTCCCTGCCTCCCTTCATCCTCCCCAGCTGTCCTCTTCCCCTTCTGACCTCCATGTCAGGGAATCTGTCTGTCCCCAAGTCCCTCCATGCAAGGTGCTCTGTGTGCCTGCTTTCTCTTTCCCCTCATGGTCCTGTTCTGCCCCAGAGTCCCTGCCAGCCCCAGTGACGGGGGCTCCATGCGCTTTTCCGCCCCGAAATCCAGGCGCTCCCCCACCCCTCCATGCCTGGGGGTTTCATGCCTGCATTAAGGGGGGGGGCTGTCACCCCCATTCCCCCAGGTGTGAGAGCAAGGATGCTAGCCCTAGGGAACAGTGTGTCCTGAGGGGCAGATGCAGGAAAAACTGAACCCCTGTTCCCATATGGAGAGAGAGTGAATGGGTGGGATTTCCCCCACCCCAATACAGAGGGGTTGCCCCCCTTAATACAGAGTTGGCCTTGGCCATGTTGTTAACAGTCCACTCATTGCACCCCAGACAGAGAGGCACCTACTCGCTCCTCCATTTTCCTATGCTGCCCCAAGAGCAGACTTAACAGTTTAGCCACCCTGCCATAGTAATGCAGAGTACTGGGGGAAAATGAGGCATGGGTGGACTTCATAAATAATGTACAGAAAACTCTTGTTTCAGCACAGGGGCCTGAGGAGTTTTGGGGGCTGGTGCCTGGGTCTGACCTGTCACTGCTGGGCGGGGGTGATGCTGTGTGTTGCAGCTCCTCCTTCAGAGAGGGGGTTATTTTTCCAGCCCATCCCTGTCCCCAGAGCTCCCAGACCAGGTCATCTGCAAACTTCATCCATGTTGACAAGTTCCAGATGCGTAGCCTGTCCTCCTCATTGTTTATCACACACACAGCAACATGGGGATCATCTGCAAACTTCATCCATGCTGACAAGTTCCAGGTGGGTAGCCATATTAGTCTAGTTCAGCAGAACAAACAAGGAGTCCTATGACACTTTTAAAGACCTGCGCCTCAGGATTCATTGTTTGTTTTATCCACAGTGATTTTATGTTTTCTTTCAGGTGGCTGGTATTGATCCTGGGTAGTGTAGTGGAGTGGCTGTGATGTTACCCAGAGTATTAGCTGGACGGATGAAGAGTGTGTCCCCTCTTTTCTCCAACCTGGGGTGCTATTTACATAGCTTCGCTGTGAGACCTCCCACTCCTGGTTTCCTCACAAACAGCCTCCAGCATGTAAATCACTCTCAGCTATAGTGCATGATTGCTACAGCCAGCCACTCTTGGACTGCAGTGCAGGGCAACACAAGAAAATTACCAGTCCCAGACTTTCCACAGAAATGTGCATCTTGCATTGCCCAGCACCCTCCCAGAGAAGGCAAGCTCTTACGTAGGCTGAAATGCACCAACCATGTTATCCCAGATGGAGTCTCCCAAATACTTCAGTGTGTCTGTAAACACAAACCCAAGTTTATTAGCTACTAAAAGACAGGTCTTAAGTGCTCACAAATAATGAGGCATCAAAGTCAGAATTGGTTACAAGGAAATAAAAGTAAATCACAACTAATAACTAATGTACCAGGCTAAGTGAATTCAAAGACAAAAATCCCACATGGTCTAGCAATCTTACAGACTGAATCCTTCAGTTAAGATCCCTCCCCCAATCTAAAGCTAGTTCTTTTGTTCTTCAGGTGATGTGGGTGCTGTGGGTAGAGAGAAAGGAGCAATGCCTTGGAACACCCCCTTGCTTTTCTTATAGTCATTTTGATTCTTTGAGCATCATTTCCATCTATGGTTCAGGAGATGGAAAGTCTGTGGGGATGGGGCCTCCAGCTGTTTCTTTCTCACTCCTTCCTGCTAAAGAATGGCTGCTTACCCAAGTGATGGTCTACTGGATTTTGCTGACCCCTGGTTGAGGCATTGGCTAACCTTTTGTCTTTGGTTCAAGACTCCCCCCCCCAACTCAGAACATGTCTAGTAATAATATATAGAGGAATCCTAAAACTTCACATGCAGTGTTGCCACATATTTTACTAAGATTGTATGAAATTTATCATAGTCTTGTGAAAGCGGAGAACACAGGATCTTCACAGTGGGTGAGAGGGAACTAATGGAGAGAAATGTAATTATGGCCAATCACGAAGTGTGTGTGAAAGATAGATCCTGTCAGACTAACCTGGTATCTGGTTTTGAAGTGGTTATAAACTTGGTCACTAACAGTAATGGTGTTGCTATAATATGCTTAGAGGCATTTGACTTAGTCCCATACAACAGTTAGATTAAAAAACTAGAACAATCTAAAACTAACGGCACATGTTAAAAGCTGGCAAATGGATAGGCTTTTGCATTTAACTTTTAAACACCGAATCCTTGCTGAGTGTGTGTGTCTCCAGTGGGGGGGTCGCTCAGGGATCTGTTCTTGGCCCAATGTTACTTAACATTTTTATCAGTCACTTGAAAGAAAACTTAAAATCAGTGTGGATAAGACAAACAAGGAGTCCTGATGCACCTGTGATAAATACATTTGTTGGGCTTTAAAAGTGTCACAAGCCTCCTTGTTTGTTCTGCTGAACTAGACTAATATGGCTACCCACCTGGAACTTGTCAGCATGGATGAAGTTTGCAGATGATCCCCACGTTGCTGTGTGTGTGATAACCAATGAGGAGGACAGGTCCCTGCACAGAGTGAGCTGAGTTGCTTGGGAAACTGGGTGCAAACAATGTGTTTTTATTGGGCTAAATGTACATGTACACATCTAGGAAAAAAGAGCGCAGGCCATGCCTACAGACTGGGGAACTGGATCCTGGGAAGCAGTGACTGAAAAAGATTCAGGGGCTGGCAGCAGAAGATCAGCTGAACATGAGCTCCCTGTGTGACACTATGGATGATGTAGGTGTCTCAGCTGAGGCCTTGCAAGGTTACATAGGGGTCAAGCCCATGCACAGAACAGGGAGCAGCTGCTCCAAGATGTCGAGTGTTTTAGAAAATGACACCCATCTTTCTGTCTCCACACAGGGTATTTAGTTCTGAAAGCAAGAAAAATGGTGCAATAAGGTGATCACTGTTCCTAAACTACAGATTTATTTGTATTATCCCTGCTTTTGGGAAATTGGACTCTTGGATCGGCTGTATCATGCATGCAGATATGTTGGCTTCAGGGCCAGCTCCACTGTGAGGCAGGAGACAGACATGGTTTCAGGTGACAGTTCTTAGGGGCACCTAGCCCCCCCCAAAGATCAGGCTGGCTCCTGCTTCTTCAACTCTTTCCAAGCAGCTCAGGCACTGTTAGTCAACCTGCAGCTTAAGTCAGGTAGAGTGCACTTTAAATCCTGCGGGCAGATGCTAGAGATTTATGCACTTTGGAAAACTGTTCTCAACCGAGATTTTGGGGGGGGGGGGGACACCAGATCAAAACTTGGCTTGGGGTGCCACAACCACTTGAGCCGGCCCTGGTTGGCTTGAGATTGAAAAGTGGGACAGCCACAGTGTTAGCAGGCTTGATTGTTCGGCCGCTGAAGAGCTGTATGAAACTGCAGGCCAATTGGAATGCAGAGATCGGCACTAAAGAGCAATCTATACATTTCTAGGCACACACACAGGCAGGAGCAGCACTGGAGGGGTTGTGTGGGCTATAGCCTCCCTAAATGTGTCTTAGCTCCCCCATAGCTGCTCCCCCCCACTCAGCGCAAAGGTCAACCGTTACGCAGAAGGAAGTGTGGCACGGTGTAACATTGCCACCTTCGCTTCTGCAGTTCTGCATTGCTGCTGGCAGTCGCATCGCCTGGGCTCCTGGCCAGCAGCTGCCGCTCTTGGGCTGCCCAGCTCTGAAGACTATGCCAGCTGCCAGCTGCGCGCCAGGAGGGTGGCAATGGGGCATGACCTCTGCTGTGAAAATGCCAGTGGCAAAGTTTCTTCACATCCCCCCCTCACTATTGAACAGCAACTCTTTAATTTCTTGCCAACGCCACTAGTGCAATCAATATGTGGTTTAGTCTTGCTTTAAAAGCAGTGAGGAAAGGTAAAGTCATTTTAAATAATAGGGTTATTCAGTTAGCATTTAAAATAGGGTTACATATAAAAATGTGTTTGGAATTTCTAAGGGGGGGGGGTTGCATGAAGGGGCTTACTGTCTGAAGGGGTCGCCAGTGTGAAAAGTTTGAGAACCACTGAGCCAGTGCAATCCTGGGGTGCATAAACTGGGGAATCTCGAGTAGGAGGAGAAAGGAGATTTTGCCTCTGCATTTAGCTCTGGTTCAAATGGCCAATGCTGGAGTCCCCTGATTCCCATATCCAGATTGAACACCTTATTGTGAAAGACTCCTAGAGCTCAAGCTATCAGTTTAACAAAGAGAGGTGACTTGACCCCAGTCTATCGGCATCTACATTGGAACAAATTTTTTAAAATGGATGCAGTGTAGCAGAGGAAGGTTGAACATGATCCAGCGACTGGACATTGAAGTGAGACAAATTCAGACTGGAAATAAGATGGGAATTTAGACAAGTGAGAGCACTTAACCACTGGAATAACAAAAGTACCAAGGGTTGTGGTGGATTCTCCAGCAATGACGAGTTTTTACATCCACACAAACTGAGTTTCTTTTGGAAAAGCTTCTTTTCGAGGAACTGATTGGGGCAGTTCTCTGACCTGGGTTAGCCAAGGGGTCACACTGGTGTCTCCCGGCCGTGGAATCAATGGGTCTGTGTCTGACTGGAGGTGTTGAATTGTCTAGGAGAGCCGGGCTGACACCCAGCCAACTGGGGAAATGCCGTGAGATGCTTTTAATGACCCTGCGTGCGTGGCCAGATGCCCCTCCCCCTCACTCAGGAAGGATGCTGCATCCGCCAGTGAGTCGAAGCAGGGCTGCGGGAACCCTGCCCTGCCACCAATCTGGTGACAGCAGGATCAGCTGTGGTGCATGGCTTTTGAAGCAAACAGGCAGAGGGGGGCCCAGTGAGTTTTCCTTGGGGGCCTCCCACCTGGCTCGTGACTCAGTCTAGCTGGGGATCTCAGATAAGATGATCTGTGGAACACATTGCCAGGGGATGTTATAAAGGTTAAAAATCTAACCAAACAGAATAAAGTATGTTCCTGAAGGACAGATCCGTCAGCAGTTATTAGCCAAGATGGTTAGGGACACATCCCCACACTCTGAGGCTTCCCTAGCCTCTGACTGCCAGAACCTGGGATGGGATGACGGGGCATAGATCACTTGATTGTTGCCTCGTCTGTTCATTCCCTTTGGCATGGCCCATCAAGGTGGCTGGGTCCTGAACAGAAGTTGGCCAGGGCCCCTGGGCAATGTGGGACCGACGGGTGCTGTGGTGCTGGGGAACAGACCTCACCTGCCAACTCAGAGGGGTCCTAGGCTCACAGCTGTGGCTCAGGGCAGCACGGCAGGGATCAATCTGGCTGATCATGGCCTGCAGGGTGGTGGTTGGGAGCAACAAACTCAGCCAGTCGCACTGCAGCAGCTGGGATTTCTCCCTGTGCTGTTTGTCTGTTTTGCTGGTCACTGGGATACGGCAGGGCTGAGATCCTGCAGCTCTGGGCCCAGAGCCAGGCCAGCTGGAGACATCCCCAAATTTTGCCCTGGCTTGGGAGCAGCGGTATCCAATTGGGGTCCTCTGGCTGCTTGGTGCTGACCAATGGGAGCCAGGGACAGAGTATATAAGGGAAGCTCCCCGGCTGTTGACCTGGGTCACCTGTTGCGCTGGAGTAAGGAGGTAGCGCCGTGCCGTCCCCGTTGTTCTGCTGATCAGGTAAAGCTGCCACAGGCAGGCTGGTGGGACCCTGCCGCAACTGAGGAGTCAGGGATGGGGATGGTGGAGAGACAGGAACAGGTGTTTCTACTGCTCACATCTCCTGCTGTGTCCTTGGGCAGGACAAGCTGCGAGCACTTGGGAGCTGCCGGGAGAGCCGGAGCTGTGGTTCCCCATGCTGGGTGGATGTGTACTGGGCACTCTCAGGCTGAGGGGCACAGGGGAAAAGGGGACCTGTGTAGTCTAGCAAGCATGGGGCATCAAATGGCAGTGCCCCATCGTCTTCATGGGGGGAAGGGGAAGCCCCAGTGGGGGAAGGGAGGACACAGAAGGGTGGTTGGTGGCTGTGGCACCCCACTGAGGTAAAGGGGCTGCATGGCCAGTGGTTGGTGCTTTGGGAATGTCTGGGGATGGTGTTGGGTCACTGGTGCCCTGTGTGACCCTGGCAGAGTTTCTGGGTTCCTTGAGGCTTGTGAGTGGGGGGCTATGTACAGTGTCCTTCTAGTCCCACAGGCCTATAAGCCAGTGTCCTGATATCAGATCCTGACTCTGGGAGGGCTGCATCCTGGAAAATGCAGACCCTGGAATGTGGGCTTCTCCTGGCAGGTGCCCAGCCCTCCCAGGACAAGGGCAGGGGCTAAAAATAACTCCCCCAAAAGCAACAGCTGAAAAGAAACCCAACTTTCCATTGGCAGCAACTAGATACAGCCCCTTCTCCATTACTGCCCCCCTCCCCCAGGTACCTCCCTGCCCAGGCATCCCCTCTGACCCCTACTTGTGTGTCCCTCCCCCCCTGCCAGCATGTGGGCACTTCTGGGCACGCTGGCTGCCACTGGGCTCTGCCCAGGGCCTCCTGCACTCACAGTGAGGCACCAGGCTTGTGCAAAGCTGACACCAGCTCCCCTCCTGCTGTGGAGTCAGGTGTGGTCACCCAGAAGTCAGAGCCCTCACCTGGGAAAAGTGGCCCCTGCCAGCATGAGGGCCTGGTTCCCATGTCCCAGGGAGGGCCCTCAGCCCCCAAACCAGCATTCAGGTTTGGGAGTGACCCTCTGCCCCCCGGGAGATCCCAAGCTGCCCTGATGGCTGGTGACACTAACACAGGATGCCTGGGCCCTGGAGGGGGCAGCGGGGGACATCCATTGGCCTGGGGTATACCTATGGCCCCCCAGGCTGCTGTGGCCTGTGGGGCAGCTCTTTGGGTGTGGCGGAAGGGCTTTGTCTAGTGGCCCTTGATTCTAGGTGGTGCCACCCCAACTAGGGGACTCAGCAAGCCCCTGTCCTTGCAGGACTCACCCCCGCCGCCATCATGCCGTTCGGGAACACCCACAATAAGTACAAGCTGAACTTCTCGGCGGAGGAGGAGTACCCCGACCTCACCAAGCACAACAACCACATGGCCAAGGCCCTCACCCTGGACATCTACAAGAAGCTGCGGGACAAGGAGACCCCCAGTGGCTTCACCCTTGATGACATCATCCAAACCGGGGTGGACAACCCAGGTGCCTGGCGCTAAGTATCCCATCCACCTGCCACCTGGGTGGGTGAGGGTTCCTTGCCCTTGGCGGTGCCCCCCTTTGGGTCTCTCGCTGCTTTGGTCCTGGTCCTAGTTGGGCATCACAACCACTGTCCCCTGCCTCCCTACAGCCGCAGCCCTGACTCCCCAGCCCTGTGGCCAGTCCCCAGAGAGGACAGCACCCACAATATCCTGCCATGCTCTGAGCAATGTGGCACAGTCAGCTGGGATGGGGCGCCTTGGCTGGCAGGTGCCTGTCATTGAACAGGGCAAGGACTCTACAGACACCTGTGTTTATCTTGGCCTCAGGTGGAGAGCTGGGGCCACATGGGGTGGTTTGCCAGGGATTCTGCCTCCAATTCTGTGTCCCTTGGCCTCCCACATTGCTGGCCAGGTGCTGATGTGGACAACAGCAAAGGGGCAGGGCAGAGCGGGGTGACCCCTGAATCTGCTGTAATTGGCTGATCCTTACCTCCAGCCCCCTGATGCCTCCTACTGCCCAGGAGCCACTCGCTCGCTAGGGAATGGGCCCAACTCACCTACCTTAGAGCAGGATGGATGCCATTTGGCCTAGCACCTCCCATCTGCCCCACCTAACCCCCTTTGCTGCCTGCAGGGCACCCCTTCATCATGACGGTGGGCTGTGTGGCTGGGGATGAGGAGTCCTATGTGGTCTTCAAGGACCTGTTTGATCCCGTCATCCAGGACCGGCACGGCGGCTACAAGCCCACAGATAAGCACAAGACCGACTTGAACCATGAGAACCTGAAGGTGTGAGCAGGGCGGAGGAGGGGGGGGTAGGTGGGACTGTGATGGGTGTGGTGGTGCAGGGCAGTCATGGGGGGGGGTGCACAGGAGGGGAATGACCCAGCTGAGCCGGGAGGCTGGCAACTCTGGCCAGGCCCAGCTGCTCTGGTGACCTGGATGAGGCCAATTCATGCAGCCCATCTCAGGGGTGTCAAAGGATTTGGTTCCCTCTGACTTGTGCAGGGCGGAGACGACCTGGACCCCAACTATGTGCTGAGCAGCCGGGTGCGCACAGGGCGCAGCATTAAGGGATACACACTGCCCCCCCACTGCAGCCGCGGGGAGCGCCGTGCCATTGAGAAGCTTTCTGTCACTGGTAAGGGGGCTGTGGACACAGCACGGCTGGCCCTGTGCAAGTGCCCCATCCTAGCACTCACCTGTCATCTGGCATGGATGGGGAGGAATGGGACAGGCTGAGGGGGCACCTGCAGGCTGGGACTGAGGTGTGCTGGGTTTGGGGGAAGTTTCTGGGCTGGATCCTGGGGAGCAGGGTGGAGGGAGGTTGGCCCTGGGTGCTGAGGAGCAGGGCAGTTGGGGGGGTCGAGGGGGTTGGGTGCCGGGGGGGGTGATGGTAAGAATGGTCACTGAGGGGCTGACACCGACTCCCCCCCCCCAGCCCTGAACAGCCTGACCGGGGAATTCAAGGGCAAGTACTACCCCCTGAAGGACATGAGCGACCAGGAGCAGCAGCAACTGATAGATGACCACTTCCTGTTTGACAAACCCGTCTCCCCCCTGCTGCTGGCCTCAGGCATGGCCCGTGACTGGCCTGATGCCAGGGGCATATGGTGAGCACCAGGGCCTCCAGCACCACTGGAGGGAGATCCTAGGGGAAGGGACTCGGTGATAAGAATCCAGATCCTGGCTTTTCCCTGGCTCTGGGGGTGGTGGTGGTGGTGGTGTCTAGTGGTTAGAACCAAGTGGGGCTGGGAGCCAGCATGGGCTGCTACTATTCCACCTCTAGGTGGCACCGTGCACCCCTTCTGTTTTTGTGGGGATCTGGCAGCAAACACCCAGGGTTAACTCTCCAGGAAAGCCATGCTGTACATTGTCTGTATGTAATGCAGGAGCCTGCCCTGATCAGATCAGCCCTGCAGCACAGCCGGTTCAAGATAAACTGGCAGATGGTGGCCCAGGGTAGAGCCCTTTGCCCAGGTCTGCAGCAGCTATGACATGGGGGTGCTGGCAATGCACAATCTGCTGGGGTGAGCAAGGGTTAAAAGGGGACAATGGGGCATGTCTGGGGTAGGGGGTGCTGAAGAGGTGTCCTGGCTGGGCAGTGGGGCCAGGCTAGGGCTCACGCTGTGCTGGTGCAAACTCCCCATGTGTCACAGGCACAATGACAACAAGACCTTCCTGGTGTGGGTGAATGAGGAAGACCATCTGCGTGTCATCTCCATGGAGAAGGGTGGCAACATGAAGGAGGTCTTCCGGCGCTTCTGTGTTGGGCTGCAGAAGGTGAGTGCCTCATGCCACCCCCCCTAGAGCTGGGAGGGAGTCCAAGAGTCCTGGTTCCCCCATGCGCTAACCACTAGACACCCCTCCACACGCCTCCCTGAGCCAGGGATAGCACCCAGGAGTCCTATCTCCCAACTCGCTTGCTTCAGCCCTCCCTGGTGCTGGGAGGAGAGGGGGTGAGGGCCAACCAGCTGGTCAGTGGGCATATGCCAGGCTAGTACAGGCATGGCCCTGCTGGTGGAGCGTTTCCTAAGAGTGATGGCCATTGCCTGGGGACCCTAAGTTTGAGGCAACTGCTGCCTCTCCCTTGCCCAGCTCTGGGGCAGCCCTGTCCCAGGCTGGGATTGTTAGAAGCCTGACCCTGTTTTGGGAGGCTGGCCCTGGCTGGCAGAGGAGCAAGGAGCTGCACTGACAGGGTCTCTCTCCCCTGGCAGATTGAGGAGATCTTCAAAAAGGCTGGCCACCCCTTCATGTGGAATGAGCACCTGGGCTACGTTCTGACCTGCCCGTCCAACCTGGGCACTGGCCTGCGGGGTGGGGTGCATGTAAAACTCCCCCACCTCAGCAAGCACCCCAAGTTTGAGGAGATACTCAAGAGGCTGCGGCTGCAGAAGCGTGGCACAGGTGAGTAGAGGCAGAGCGTGGGGCTGCAGTCTCGGATACAGAGAAGAGGTGGGGGGGCTGAGGGACATAGCTGGATGTGGGGCAGGGGACATAGGTGGGGAGGGCAGGGATGACCTCCTATCACAGCACAGACTAATGGGCTCCCTGGTCCTTCTCCAGCAGGGGGTGTGTGTGACTGAGATGTGCCCCTGCCCACCGTCCCAGGGTGGAGCTGTGGTCCACTGTCCCATACCTTGGGCTGCATGCAGGCCAGAGCTTGTCATCTCACTGAGGCTGGATGGTCCCCACATTGCTCTGCACTGAGGGGTGTCTTGGGGGAGGGAGATATGTTGGGCTGTGGGCCTGGCAGCTGAGGGCAGACTCCAGGCTGCAGTGAAGGGTGGGACAGGCTGGCAAGGCCCGGAGGATGCTCCCCATGCTGGGAAGGTGAACAGTAGTGGGGATCTGGCTTCAGGCTGAGCCGCATGACGCTGTGCCTTGCAGGTGGCGTGGACACTGAGGCTGTGGGTGCCGTGTTTGACATCTCCAATGCTGACCGGCTGGGCTTCTCCGAGGTGGAACAGGTGCAGATGGTGGTGGATGGGGTGAAGCTCATGATAGAGATGGAGAAGAAGCTGGAGAAAAACCAGGCCATTGATGACATGATCCCAGCTCAGAAGTAGGAGCCTGACCCCACGCCAGCAGGCACATGTGACCTAATAAAGTAACCAGGGCTGCCCAGCTGCCTGCACTGTGTCCATGGGGGGTCCTGGTGCGTGGGAGTGAGGGGGCCACAGCTTGTAAATCCAGGCAGGCTCATGACAGCTGTGGAATGCTATAGCATGTGGCTATGTGGGGGCTGTCACTCACCTGGCTGTGGTGTACTGCGAACGGTAGCACAGGAATTGTTCCTTAGGAAAGTGCTGTACCAGGAGCTGTGTGCTCGGCCAAACCCTTGGCCATGGAGGACCAGTCAGCCTGTGTCCCAGCGCCCCGGGGGGGGGGGGTCCCATGCCTGGCAAGTGCAGGCATCACTTCAGTCAGCCACCCTGCTCTGCTGTTTGGGGGCCCTGCAGCACACCAACCTGGAGATGTTTGACCCCCCCTTCCTGAAGTGCCAATGGGGGTTGGGGGCCACCAGTTGCTTCCTGAGTCTGAGGGCAGAACTGCTCTCTCCTCTCTCACCCACTCCTGAGGCTGAGGGCTTGGCCAGGGGGGTGGTGGTGCAGGGGTGGGTTGCAGGGTGCAGGAGACGAGGGGCTTATGCACCAGGAACTGTGGGCCCCAGGTCCACAGACCAATCTGGGCCAGGGGCCTGCATTTCATAGGCTTGGTAAGAGCAGGCTAGTGGCCTCCTGCATCTCTGCTGGGGGGGCCATAGCCCCCTACCTGGCAGCTGGTTTGTGGCACCACAGAGCCTGCACCTTCATGGACCTCCCTGGCATGGATGGTTCAACTAAAAACACCTGAGCCAGAGGACCTGGCCACAGGGGACAACCTCTTTCCAACCAGCTGCCGGCATCCTGTAACCCTCTAAACTGCATCTTTATATGGCTTCACACCTGCTGTGCCCCGAGGGGGGGCCCAAGTCACCAGTGAGAAATCGGGCAATGCTGGAGAGGGATGGCAGCAGCGCCCATGACCTCGCATTCTACACCAGTTCCCAGCTGTGTCCACCAGCTCCCTGGACCCACCGACCTTCTCACCACATCAGCCTTGCCTTTGGCCTCCTCCTGCCACCACTTCCCCCATGAGACTCCAGGGGTACCCTCCACACTGCCCACCCAGCCATGCCCACACAGAGAGCTGATGGCGTTTAAGAGGGCTGCATGGGACACACACTCTGAAGCAAAAGTCTCTGCACTGGAGCAGCCACTCACCCTGGCCCTAGCAAGCTTTGAAGCGCAGTAGGGTCTGGCACAGGGCTGGCACCTAAGAGCCTGGCAATAGCTGCTCATTAACTTGAACAAAGCAGGGTCATGGTGTGCAGCCTTGGCTAGTCACCTACCAGCCTCATGCAGCTCCCTGGGGCCAGTGGAGCTCCCTCCCAGTGCGTAGAGCCCCCAACCCAAACACATCAGTGCCAACCTGTGCTGCCCCCCTGTGACTCTCCAGCAGCACTGCTCACATTTCCTAGCAGGCCCTGACTCTTGCCTGCCTGTGCACACACATGGAATGGCCCGGGGTCAGGACATCCTCTCCCACTATGTAGCACATCTGGCCAGCTGAGGCCAGGGCATCATTATGGCATCCCAATGCAAAAAAGCTCTGTAGTAGGTAGGCAGGCGACCTCTTCAGCCTTAACTTTGCACACAGGTCCTTCCAGCAAAAGCCACAGTGCTCTGCCCTGTGCACATGGCCAAAGGGTGTCTGGTGCTGTGGCTGAAGATAGCCAGCTGTGAGCACAGATATCTCTCTTGGAGGGGCGGAGCAGGGCTTTGGCTTCATAGGTTCTAGCCCAGGGCAGCCTGTCCCAGCCCAGAGAGAGGGTGCTGCTGAAGTTTATTTGCAAAGCACCATGTGTATCCCAACAAGAGGACTGTGATGGAGGAAAGCTCAGTGCCAGGAGGGCCTACAGGGCAGTGAAGTGGGAGCCAGAGGCAGGACAGAGGCTTCCTATGTTTATTGGGGTCAATACAGACTGGCGCGCAGGGTTGGAATAACTTAAAAACGTCCCAAGGCTACGAGCTGGCTTGTTACACTACACAACCCTATGGGACTCAGGGCTTATTTACAGGGGCTGTACAAGAGAGTGGGCCCGGCCCGGGCTGGGGTGTGACAGAGACTGTGGTGGCAAGGACTCACAAGGGATGGCCTGGGAGCTGCCTGCTTTGTTCTGCTTGTTAAAAAATGGGGAGGGGGCTGTCAACAGACCTCACTGGGACCTGGCCCCCTTGGTTAGGATACTTGCCACGTGAGGACCCCTCCCTCACTGCCTCAAGCCATAGGGATCCCCCCCCCACTGCCAGGATGTTTAGCTCCTGCTTACAGCCTTTTTTATTTCCACCACTCCAGCAACCTAGCCCACAGCCCCCCTTGAACCAATGGAGCAGGTGAGGGGGGCAGGAGGCCACACTGATTCCCCAGCCCTAGGTGAGGCATGCCCATCCATCCGAGATGCAGCCAGGCCAGAAGCCCAGGAGGTATCCGCTCCACTGAGGCCCACCTGGGGGCCAAGCAGCACTAGGACCCCCTGGAGGTCCAGCCTCCTGGGGGGGTGGGGTGGATGCAAGCTAAGGGAAGAAGGCTGGGGTCAGAGTTGCTCCAAGGGACGGGGCATGGTCCTCAGAGGCTGCTGCGCAACAGCAGTGAGCACGGTTCTTCTGGGGCAGCCTGGGCACCAGCTCACTCGCTCCTTGGCTCTTATACCTGCTCAACCCTGCTGTGCCCTCCAGTCCCTTGCTGGGGGAACCTCCCTCTTAGGGGAGAGCTGTGCAGCTTGACTCTCAACTGCCAAAAGGGGGCTGGAGGCTCCCCTCTGGCTTAGAGCCAGAGCTGGAGCTGGTCAAAGACGCAGACCCCTTAGTTGCCCGGCTGTCCCCAGCTGCTCACTCCAGCCCCCCTGCCTTGCCTCCAGCCCAGAGCCTCTTTCCAAAACAAGAGGCCCCTGCCCAGGGTGCCCCCCTGTGCCCAGAGCATCCCTCAGATTAGAGCACCCCACCCTGTCTCTCCCAAAGCGTGGTGCCTGCTCACTCCTTCCCGGGTTAGCCCCCACCAGCTTGACCAGCCCTGTCATCCTAGCCCCAGACTCCAACCCCTCTGAAGGCAGTAAGGTGCCCCCCAACACCTGCTGGAGGGGGGATTCTCCCCAATACTGGGGACAGTGGCTCAGTTACACCCCCAATAGGCTGGTAACCTGCTTCCCCTCCACTAGGCTGAGCATGCTGCACTCGTGTCCCAGCCTGGCAGAGACCAGGAGCCAAGACCTGGAGGGGAATAGTGCCCAGGCCCCTAGCTCTGCCAGGCCCCAGCTGAGGACAGGCTGAGCTCCCAGCCAGTAGGGTGAGGGGCATTTCCTCCATGGGTCCCAGGGCCATGCTCCTACCAAGGTAGGGCAGGAGACTGGGCAGCAGAAGGTCCCCAGGTTCTACAGCTGCAGTTGGCTGGCGATGCTGGTCACCACGGTGCGAAAGGCCAGCGAGGTGCCTGCCAGGCGCCGGAAGAGCACGCCGGTGAGACCGAGGCGCTGCAGCCGGCACACCTCCGCCTCAAAGTGGCAGAAGTGCTCGCTGGCGCTCTTGGCATGTGTGCAGGACAGCAGGAACGGCTCCAACTGGCGGCAGCGGCAGCTGGCTGAGTCCGTGGCCTGGCGCAGGGCGGCCATCATGGCCTCGGGGGGACAGGCGCTGGTCACCTTCACATTCCAGGTACATCGGAGCAGCCGGGGTTCTGCTTCCTTTTGATTCCAAGGTAAATTGCAACTGTGGGTGGAGGGAACAAGGATGGCATCAGCCAGCCAGGCAGGGGAGATGCAGGGCTCCAGGCTGGTCTCTTGCTGTGACTGGGGGGGGGGGGGGGGCGGGATCCCTGTGGAGATACTGATAGTGTGGGGACAGCACCTGCCAGGGTGTCAGAGCAAGGGGTGAGTGTGTGCAGAAATCAGAGTCTGGCCAGCCCCGGCACGAAAGGACAGCCCTGGCGGAATAAAGTGGGGCAGGTTTAGGGAAGTCACAATGGGACAGGGCAGGAGAGCCTGGAGGGACAGCTCCAGGGAGATAGGACAGCACCTACCTTGTGAGCGCAGATCCCCCGATTCTCTCAGGTTCGTCTGCGACCCTGTAGTGGGGACAGAGCTGCTGTTAGGGGCACAGCCAAGGTGCCATGAGCAGAGGGGTTGGCAGTGGATGCCAGGCAGGAGGATGCATGATTGCTCTTGTCCTCCCCCCCACCCCCCCCGTTGAGTGCCCAACCCCTAGAGGCACAGGGGGTCAGGAGGGACCCTCGTGAAGGTTTCATTTAAGAGCAAGGATGTGTCCAGCTGCTAAGTGGACTCCTCCACAGGGTGGGCAAAAGAGGGAGGGCAGAAGGTGCCTGAGGCTGCTTTGGGGTGGGGCATGCTGCTCCACGGGCCTGCCAATGAATCTGTGTGCTTGTGAATCCCTGAGCTTGACCAGGCGCCATTCCCAAAAGAGCAAGTGGGGTCAGATGGAAGCAGCCAAGCACTTTGGGGGTTGGGGGCACACTCTATAGCTGGATGCTGCCTTGCCACCCTCTCCAAGAATGTTGAAGGAGAATCCCCTGTTCCCCCTCCTGATTTCAGCACTAGGGGCCAGTAGGACCCCATGTGGCATCTCCCCCCAACTCAGGACACAAACAAGGAGCTCAGTTCTGAGGCTGGGATGCAGAAAGGCTCTGCCCTGGAGGAATCTCTCTGCGTAGGTGTATGGGTTTACCCCACAGCCTATAGGTGGGGACAACGGGCTTCTGGAGGGGACCCCATGTATGCTCAGACTCCCACCACATTAGCCCTAGATGGCTATATGGGTGGCATGGGGTCAAGGACCAGCCACAGCAAGTAGGTTTGGGCCTCCCATAACCCCTCCACTGTCCCAGGCACAGGTTCCATGGCTCATCCAGGCTGCCTCATGGCTTGGAGTTCACAGCCATGACTCAGCCACTCTGCCCCAGGGCGCAGGCCACAGAGCCATGGCATAGCCCTTAGATAAAAAGGACAGACTGTTGGAGAAGGACCCAGCTAGAGATTCACACAGCTCCCTGCTGCCCAGCTAGATCCACCCCCAGCACAGGGCTCCTGGGCACTTGCCAATCCCTTGGCTTTCAGGCTAGGGAGCTGGGCAGGTTTAACCCAGGACCTGGAATTAGAAAGAAACGGAGGAGAGCGCGAGAGAGCAAGCAGGGCTGACGGGCAGAGTGGGCGCGGAAGCAGCAGCACTTACTGATTTTGGCTCCTTGAGGCACAGAGGTGCCAGAGACGCACCTGTTAGAGTTCTGCCGCTTAGACGGGTCAAGAGTGACCCTGAAACAGAGAAGCCAGAGTGAAGGAGGAGCAGAAAGCAAGATAACAGAGTCAGCAGGCATCCACACGCAGGGAATCTTGCACCAAGACCTCAGGGCCCTGCCTGGGGTTCTCCACAGTGCCCCTGCTGGAAAAAACTGGGGCTGGAGCAGCTGCGAGCAACCCCCAGAGCTCCACAGTGCCCACTCTGTGAAAGGCAGGAATTGGAGTAGCTGGAAGTCCCACCCCAGAACCTCAGCCAGTGCCCCTGCCCATGGCAAACTGAGGGCACTCACCTCCGCGTCAGCTTAGAGGTGAGTTTGCTGAAGAGGTTGGAAGTGGCACGGCTGCGGCTCTGGGGCAGCGGCGTGGCTTCATGGGACAGCGTGGGCGAGGCGGGCGGCCCGTTTTGCACGGTTCCGCGTCGATCCCGCACCTGGCCCCCATGGAAGGTGCTGCGAATGGTGGTGCCACGCGAGAGGCGTGTGCGGTCCGAGGACGACGTGGCGATGCTGTGGGTGGAGGGCGATGCAGGAGGCACACGGTTGGCGATGGAGCTGGCAGAAGGGAGAGTCTCACTGTGAGCCCCACGCATCCTTCTCCTCCCCACCTCTCCATCCTGCCTAACCCTCCTCCCACGGTACCTCACATGGACCCTGGGTCCACAACACCCCCTCCTGCCCCCCATTGCCTGTGCACCTCCTGTCAACACCCCATCAACACCCACACACTTGTTCTCTCCTCACCACCAGTATCCTCTTCCCTGGCCTGGGTGCTCCCCATAGCTCCCCATGCACTCTTGCCCTGTGCCCCTCCCACCTGTATCCCTTTGCCCCCTTCATTTCTCCCTTCCCCCAACCCCTGCAGTACTGGGCAGTGTCACAAACAGGATTATCCTCTGTACGGCCCTTGCCAGGTTTAGCTTGAAGCTCAGTTCCCCATGGGAACCTTGGTTCCCTTGCTTCCTCCTGGGATCCATCACGGCCCTGCCACAGGGCAGTGGACTGACAGGTGGGGGAAGTGGGGCCTGCGAGGTTACGTGAGGAGACGTGGTGCTACCCGTGGGTCACTGAAGTGGTAGGTGGGGGAAGGGGGCCCTGCGATGTTATCCTGGGATCTGTTGTGGTTCTGCCTGAGGTGCCTGGAGCGGGGCAAGTGGAAACTGGGATCAGAGCCAGGGTGGTTAGGGCTGGGGTGGGGGAGCCCGCTGCAACTCAATCACAGCCTTTGCTGTACAGGGGAGTGGCAGGAAGGTTCCCTCCCCCAGCCACTGCCTTCTGCCCCTCCAGCACCACCCTTTTCCTCCCAGACTTATGGCAGCAGCTTCTTCCCCTCATACCCCTATGTGGGGGCAGCCCCTGCCCAACCCGTCCCACTGACTGAGGTTGGCAGGGGGCTCAGCAGGGTTCTCCATGTAGACATAGGGCTTGATGGAGCTGGGCCTAACCCTGCTTAACTGCAGCTCAGTGGGGAAACCAGCCCCATTTCAGAACTTGGCTGTCCCTCCCAGCCGTGACGGCCCCTGCCATGTGAGTTCCTTGCCTGGGCTGGCTACCTGTTCTCCTTGCCGTTGTGCAGCAGTGAGTGACGGTCAGTGCCAGGCCGCTCCGTGCACACGTACGTGTTTCTCCGCGTCATCACACTTGATGGGATGTTGTTCTGCAAGGGACCAAGTGGGGCTGGGCTAGAGACCTGCTGTGCCCAGCTTGGTCCTGCCCACCACCCACAGGGATCACAGACATGGGAGCACCAGCCAGCTGGGAGAGACCCATCCTTGGGATCTTGCCTGACCCCCAGGGCACATGCCACCTCCTGGCATCCCACCCAGCTGCCCATCCCGCATCCTCTGGGGTACATGTCATTATGCCACCCTGCCCCTCTGCCCACCCCTCCCCCCATCGTACCCCATCCTGGAGCAGCACCCCTCTCACCGTGTTGATGGCACTGTCCTTGCGCCGGTCAGGGATCTCTGATTTGTTGGGGTTGTTGGCACTGCCCACCATGGGGCTGGAGGGGGGAATCCCGCGCCCACTGCTCACCACGCTGCAGCTGGCCTTACGTGAGGGCATCCGCTCTTCCTTGAGCTCTGCCTCCCCGGTGCTGGTGGGGCTCCTCTTGGGGTGCATGGGGACTGGTGAGGGACCACCTGCGAGTGGGAGACAGCCCTGACATCCTGCCCCAGGGCACAAGGGCCTTGGCTTTGGGCTGGCCTGGGCAGAGGGGGAGCAGTGGGGGGGACTGAAGCCTTGCTCTCTTATAGGGTTTTACCCTGTCACAGTGCCCCCATTGCCCCCCCCCCCAACTCCCCATTCCTATCCCTTTGAACTCTTCCTGGCCCACGCCCTCCCCCAAGCAGCACCTGGCACCCAGCTGTCCTTTCCCACACTAGGTTCCATGCAGCCCCTGACCAGCATCTCTTGGGATCCAGGGGCCTCCGAACCAGGGACCCACTGCTGGGGTGAGGGGGCAGAGTGGGGCACCCTGGCACTCACAGAAGTCGCTGTGCCGCCGCTGCCGGTGGTAGGTGGAGGAGCTACGCTGGCTCTTGCCATGGGAGGACGACTTGCTGGTACCATTGGAGACCTCGCTGGGTGCCCGCACCCGGGCCAGGGAGAGGCTGCTGCCTGTGCGTGACTCACTTCCCTCCGCCTGACAAGAGATGGGGCCCATTACCTTCACCTGGGCAGTGCTGCCCTGCCCTGTCTCTTGGCACTGTCTGACGTGATGTAGGCTATAGGTCAGGGGTACTCAAACTTTTTGCGAGCCGGTCCACATTCAGCCTTCCACCATTCATCAGGGTCCACAAGCAACTAGGGTAGGCCTACTGCTGGGAGCGGGGGGAGGAGGCAGCGCAGCAAGCAACTGGAGTTGCTCAGCTGCCCTCTCCCCAGAGGGAACATTGCTGTCGCGGTCCACCAGAAATGTCTTTGTGGTCCGGATTGTGGACCACGGGCCACCGTTTGAGTACCCCTGCTATAGGTGGATGGAGATCAGCTGTTTCCTTCCTGCCTGTAGCTGACCTGGTGTACTGCCCTGCCTGTTTCCAGCCCTCCCGAGTCTGGACAAACCCAGAGTCTAGCCTGGTGTGGTAGTCATACCAGCCAGTGGTCCACACCCTCATAGGGGAATTCCTGCTCTGACACCAGGGCAGTGGTTTGTAGGGATGCCAGAGACCTGGGCTGCTCCCCACGCACCCAGGTGTGGAGCTGGTTCTGAGGGGCCCATTTCCTGCTTGTCGCATGGTCAGTCACCCCTGGGCCCTGTTCCCTAAGCCCCAGGCTCAATCTTGCAGGCCAGAGACCACAGGCCTGGATCTGTGCAACTGGAAGCATCCTCAGGGCCTGGCCCACTAAATGGGGTCACTCCCCAATCACAGACTGGGGAACAGACCCACACTAGTGACTCTGTCACACCTTCCCAGCCTGGGCCCCTCTGGCCCCCGCAGCCAAGATCAGGCCACAGAGTGTGAAGTGAGGGTTGCTCAGTCCATGTCATGGCCCCTTCCAGTTCGGAGTCACTAGAGCATTTAACCCTGGCTCAAAACACCACCAGAGAGGCTCAAACTATGTGTACCTCCCAAAACAAAAAGAATACAGGGACCAAAAAACTGCCACCATGGTTAAACCACAGAGTGAGAGAGGCAAAAAGGCATCCTTTAAAAATGAAAAGAGACTAGGAAGGGGAATGAAGTGGCAGGGCAAGTCTCCAAAGATAATAGGCTGGGCAAAGAAGAATTTGAAGAGCAACTAGCAGAACACACACAAACTAACAGAAAAAACTTTTTAAAGTACATCAGGAGGAGGAAACTGCCAAATAACCAGTGAGGCCATGAGACAAACAAACTGCTAGGATGGTAAAGAAGCACTTAGGGAAGACATGGCTGCCTCAGAGAACCTAAATTAATTTGTTACGTTTGTCTTCACTGCAGAGGATGTGAGGGATATTCCCATACTTGAGCCACTCCTCTTAAGTGACAGTTCTGAGGAACTTTGCCACACTGTGGAGTGGATAGAGGAGGATTTAGAACTGATAAATTAAATGAAAATAAGTCACCAGGTACAGATGGTATTACCCATGAGATCTGAAGGAACTCAGATATGAAATGGCAAACTGCTAACTGGTGTTTATAAACTACCGCTTAAAATCAGCTCCTGTACCAGATGACTGGAGGACAGTTAATGGGATATCCAATTTTTAAAAAGGGCTCCAGGGGAGATCTCGGCAGTTCCAGGCCAGCATGCCCACCTTCAGCACCAGGAAAACTGGTTGAAACAACAGCGAAGAACAGAATTATCAGACTCACAGCTAAATGTGATATGTTGAAGAATCAATGTGTCTGTTGTAAAAGAAAATCACACCTCACCAATCTATTAGAATTCTCTGTGAGTGTCAATAAGCATGTGGACAAGGGTAATCCAGGGTATACGGTATACATGGGCTTTCAGGAAGTCTTTGACTAGATCCCTCACCAAACTCGCTGAGGCACAATATGCAGTCATGGGATAAGAGGGAAGGCCCTCTCCTGGATCAGTAACTGGTTAAATGATGGGAATAAAAGGTCAGTTTTCAAAGTGCAGAGAGGTAAAAAGTGGGGCTGCTCCAGGCTATGTCTACATTAGCCCGAGTTGCAAATCTGAACTAAGATGTCTGAAGTTAGCCCAAACTAACCCCAGGCTAGTTCGAACTAACCCTGGACTTTTTAATTCGAACTAGCTGCACACAGCTAGTTCAAACTAATGGCTTAGTTTAAACTTTTTAAGTTCAGACTAAGCCTTAGTTTGGGTCTTGCCCATGCTTGGTTCAAACTAAAGGCAGCTAGTCCAAACTAACCCTTGGTACTAACTAGTTCAGACTAACCTGTCCCTAGTCCGAACTAAGAAATTTCTTAGTTCAGACTAGGCAAAGCCTAATGTAGCTAAGGGATAAATTAGTCCAAACTAATCCTCCTTAGTCTGAGCTAATTGGCTAGTGTAGACATGGCCCCCATGGTCTGTACTGGGACCAGTGCTGTTCAACATACAGGTAGTCCTCACTTAGTGACCGGGTTCCGTTCCTGAAACCCGGTTGATAAACGAATTGGTCACTAAACGAGGAGCAGCCCTTACCGGTATTTCAGGCATAATGTACTTTACTGGTAGTGGGTTTTTCAACCATCGGTAGATAGTTTTAATGTCACCTTTGCATCATTTATAACATTTTTCATATATATTTTAAATGTTTTAAGCTCTAATGTACTGAACTTAGTTTGCATAGTGTACTGTAAATATAGGTAATCTAAGAGAGTTGATGCGAGTTCTCGTACATCACCATAATACCAACTCATCAGAGAGCCGGTCATAACTCTGAGGGGTCACTAAATGAGTAGGTCACTAAGTGAGGACTAGCTGTATTCATAAGCAATCTGGAGAAAGGTGTGAACAGTGAGATGGCAAAATTTGCAGACAATACAAAATTACTCCAGCGAGTTAGGTCCAAAGCAGACTGTAAAGTGTTACAAAGGGATCTCATTAAACTGGGTCACTGGGCAACAAAGTGGCAGATGAAATTCAATGTTGACACATGCAAAATAATGTTCATTAGAAAACAGAACCCCAACTATATAAAGAAAATGAGTGGGTCTAAATTAGCTGTTACCATTCAAAAAAGCAATCTTGGAGTTATCATGGATTGGTCTCAGAAAGCACTTGTTCAGCGTACAGTGGCAGTCAAAAAAAGCTAACAGTGCTAAGAACAATTAGGAAAAGAATAGATGGGAAGACAGAAAATATCATAATGCCATTATATAAATCCATGTTATGCCCATAACTTGAGAGCTGTATATAGATGTGGTTGCCCCATCTCAAAAAAGTAATATTAGAATTGGAAAAGCACAGAGAAGGGCAACAAAAATGATGAGGGAGATGGAACAGCTTCTACATGAAGAGAGGCTAGAAAGACAGGGATTGAACAGAGATGACTCAGGGGATGTGAAAGAGGTCTATAAATCATGACCAGTGTGGAGAAAGGGAGTAGGAAACTGTTATTTAACCATCACACAACACAAGAACCGGAGGTCACCTCATGAAATTAAGAGGCAGATGGTTTAAACAAAGATAATGATGTACTTCACAGAACACACAAGTCAATCTGTGGAACTCATTGAAAGTGGGTGTTCTAAAGGCCAATACTATAAAAGGGTTTAAAACAGAATGAGGTAAGTCCACGTAGGACAGGGTCATCAACGGCTATTAGCCAAGGTGGTCAAGGACAAAACCCCATACTCCGCGTGTCTGTGAACCAGGCTGCCAGAAGCTAGCATTGGCCAACAGTGAAGAGATTACTTGATAATTGTTCTGTTCACTCCATCTGAAGTACCTGGCATCGGCCACTGTCAGCAGATGGGACACTGGGCTAGCTAGACTATTGGTTTGACTCAGTGTGGCCATACTTGTGTTCTTTATGTTCATGGCTCCCCTCCATCTCACATGACTCCCATCAGCCTCCCATACCTCCCCCAACCCCCATCAGACTCCATGTACCACCTGGGCCCACACTCACCTCGTTCTTCCTGCCCAGCAGGAGATAGGTGGCCGTGACCTCGTTGTATTTTTGGTTTGTCAGTGCTTCCTTGATCTCTTCACGGGTGTATCCCATCCCCACCATCACCTCTGGGAAAGAGGGGCTGGTTTCTCTTCTAGCACAGATGCCACCCCATCTGGGGCAAGCCCCACATGGTGTTCAGCCTCCACCCAACCGCACAAGCCTCTAATTTGCCCAGGTACTGCTGAGCCCTGTGGGGGCTAGGAGGAAGGTGTAGGTGCTGGGAAGGGGGGAGACAAGGGTCCAGACTGTGGGGCCATGGCCTTGTTCTGCCCCTGATGCCCAGCTGGCCTGGACACCTTTAAGAGCCCTCTCCCAGCTGGTGCCAAGCAGACCCCCTCCCTCAACCCCAGAGGAACTGTGAAAAAGCACCCCCACTAACAGACCCACCATTGTCCCACCCCCAATGGGCATTTCTCCATGGCCAGCAAGATCCAGGGGGTGACCACTTGGCCTCACAGAGCCCTGGGCCCCTCACCAATGCGCTTGGTGTCCCCGAAGTCTTCCTCAGGCTCCTTGTAGGGTTTCAGCTCATCGCCCTCGTAGCCAATGTTGATCCATTTGTCTTTCATGATTTGCTGAGAGAGAAGGGAAGCGTTGGAGGGGGGCTCAGGACTCTCTACCAGGATGGCGGCTGAATCTCAAAATCAGGCACCCCTCACCTTCCCACACAACTGGCAAAGGTGCTGTCTCCCCCTGCCAGGAACCCCTCACCTCCCACCCCAGGGCCATATCTCCCCTCCTGCTACCCCCCTCAGGACACAAACTACATCTCCTTGTTGGGGCAGGCACCACCCCCACCATACAGAACTGCAGATCAGGTGCAGAGACGAAGGTCTCTGTGCCCCCCCCCAGTGTACGTCAGCCCTATCCCTACTGCTTGTCTACAGATGTGGGAGCTGTGCAATCCTGGGGGCTCCTCCCTAGCTCTGTAGGCCCCGCCCATCAGGGACTGAGCGATGTGGGGGCTGCGCAGAGCCTGCCTGGGTCCCAGACACCCTGTAATTATTTCCTGAGTCAATTACACTAATTACAGTCATTGGGGAGATGGCACCAGGCAGGGCCCCACGCAGGCAGCACTGGCTTAATAAGACCTCAGTCCCCCCCCACCACCCAGTGAATGCTGCCACTTGGGGTGGGGCACAGAGAAAAGCCAAGGGCAAGGATGGGGTCACAGCTCCATGGACAGTTGTGGGTCAGGTAAAGGTGGTCACAGAGCACAGGATTTGGGAGATGAGGACATGGAAATATTGTTAATAGTGTTATGATGCCCCACCATGCCTCAGTTTCCCTCTGGCTTTGCACAGCTCCTCATGGGGTGTAAAGGGTTAAACAGCTACTGCAGATGTGGGGGTGGGAGGTTCATGTCCCATTACCATCTGGGGTGTGCCAACACGTTGTTCAGGACTCGTAAAACCCACCCAGATCAATGGAGAATCTGGAGAACCAAGGGCCTGGATGTGCATGCTAGCACCAACCAGAGGTCGAGGTGGGCAGGGCGATGGTGCAGCCAGATTCCCCATCCCTTGGCTACCATGTCCTGCAGAGGCTGCTGGCATGGCTGGGGCACTGCCTGGGAGCACCGTGCCATAAGAAAGAGGATGCAGGGCTCTGCAGGGCACCAGCTGGGCTGGACTTGCTGCAGGAAAACAAGGTTGCTGGTGCCCAAAGTCCAGTCTTGCAACCCTAAAGGCCACGGGCCAATCCATTAAAGGGGTCACTTCCAAGAGACTAGGTACAGGCTGGGATGTACTTCCTTGTGGATCCATGACAGGGGGATGTCATGGGGTCTCAACTCCCCTGTCAAATGCCTAGGGAGATGCCCTCCTGGGGACACTCACCTCCAGGGTGCAGCGCTTGGCTGGGTTAAGCACCAGGAAGCGACGCAGGATGGTCTCACAGTCTGTGGACATGTAGAAAGGGACGCGGTACTTGCCTCGCAGCACTCGCTCTCGCAGCTCCTGTGGTGTAGTGGGGGGCATCATGTCAGACAAAGCTCCCCCAGCCTGCCTTGGACCTGCTGAGCCATCACTAGGGACTCAACTAATAGCTGGCACAAAAGGGTTCCCCCTGCCGCTCCATCCCCATACAAAGGTAGGGGTCAACTTTGATGTGAGACGAGCTGTAAGGTCCCCTGGGCCCTGGCTCTGGATGATAGCTCCCATTGGGGAATGGGAAGGATGAATGCCAGCCTGCCCCTGTCTAAAGGAGCCCAGACCCCCATTTCCATGCTCCCCTAATGTCCCCCTGAGCCCTATCTCCACACACCCCTATGCCACCCCTGGCACCCCCCCCCACCTTGAGGTTCTGCCCATCGAAGGGCAGTGAGCCGCTGACGAGGGTGTAGAGGATGACACCCAGACTCCAAATGTCGACCTCAGGACCGTCATATTTCTTGCCCTGGAAGAGCTCAGGTGCTGCGTAGGGGGGGCTCCCACAGAACGTGTCTAGCTTGGAGCCTAGCGTGAACTCATTGCTGAACCCAAAGTCAGCAATCTTGATGTTGGCGTCGGCATCCAGCAGCAGGTTCTCTGCCTGGGGGGGAACAGGGGGCACAGAAAGGTCTGATCACGCTGCCATGGCTGAGAGGATGGGGCATGGCAGGATCTGGCTGCACTGCCATGGCACAGTGGTGGAGGAGTGGGGCACGTTAGGGAAAGACCCTATCACCACAGCTGGATGGGAGCTGGGGTATATCAGGGAGGGGGTGGGAGGATGAAGAATGCAGGAGGAAGTAGGGGCTGCAGAGATTTGGGAGGGGGCCTGGACCAAGGCTCTCACTGTACAGCTTGGTGTTTGTCTGGGGGCTGGGTGAAGAGAACGACCTGGGAGGCAGGGGGACGCTTGGGCAATACCCAGGGTGGGGGAGGGGAAGCGACCAGATTAGCCAGAGCGGGAGACTCACCTTCAGGTCTCGGTGCACGATGTTCTTTTGGTGACAATAGTGCACAGCCGAGACGATCTGAGGGCAGAGCAGCAGTGAGAGCAGCAAAGTGACTGACACCATCCTCTACACTCCCCTTCTCCCCCCACTGTACTCCAGGAGGGGAACAGCCCCTTTGAGGCAAGTGCTTTGCTCCCAGGGATCAATGGCCAGGAAGTCAGCACCTGTGCCAGGTTTCCTTCTTGTGCCACAGGCCTCCTGAGTTGGCTCTTGGCAAGGAGTGTAGAGCCCTTAACACCCATCCCCACAGTCTTCCATACAGCAGAGACAGCAGCATAGAGTGACACCCCATCGCTACCCTCCAGGCACTGCTCACCTTTCCCTTTCCCTCCACACACACCTCTTGGCGTCCCTTCCATAGGTTAGAGCCAGCCACACAGCAGAGGTGGATACACACCCCACCAGCACACAGAGCACAAAGCAGTCCCCACCCCACATGCACAGAGCACACTGACTCTCTGTCCCTCAGGGGTGAGGGGTAACAGGCCCTGGTAGCAGAGGCCCCCCTGTGCTGCCCGCAGCTTCCCATTGCAGTGCCCAGCCATCAGCATTGGGACCCAAGGTTAAACCAGAGACATGGCACTGCAGAGAACCCAGCTGGTGCTAGAGTGATGGATGCAACAGGGCAGGGGCTAGGGGTGCAGAGAATTGGCACCCCTGTGCTCCACAGTGTCCCCTGCTGGGGAAAGCCAAGAGCTCCCTCCACAGGTGGCATTCCTGCCCCACACCCCACATCTCCCCCGGCTGAGAAACATAGGGTCTGGATAACCAGGAGCCCCCGACCCAGTAGGCATTCCAGCCCACATCGCACAGCATCCCCTGCTGCTGTGGTTGGGGCTCCCATCTGTTCCCCTCTCCACATTCTGACCTGTCTGAATTTTGCCCGGGCTTCCTTCTCCTTCATCCGTCCGTGTGACACGAGGTAGTCGAAGACTTCACCTGGCGGGGGAAGGTGGGGGAGGCTGTCAGCAAGAGTCTGTAGTGATGGTGGTGGGCTTATGCCAGGGAACTTGATGCCAGGAGGGAGGCTGGGGTAAAGGGGCTTTGGGCAGATGTTGTCCCCTTACTAGGATGAGTCTGAGTCTGGGCAGCACCAGCCCGCAGGCACAGATAGGAGCTGTCCATGGACCCGCTGAAATGGGTGGGTATGTGTGTACACGTCTCCCCCCCAGCTCCCCGTGCCAGCTTGTGCCAGGGAGGCAGCTGCTGGGTGGGTGGCACCTGTAGGGGGGCCA
This sequence comes from Podocnemis expansa, assembly GCA_007922195.1. Classification (NCBI taxonomy): domain Eukaryota; kingdom Metazoa; phylum Chordata; order Testudines; family Podocnemididae; genus Podocnemis; species Podocnemis expansa. Next base: position 12,839,392 of record ML682024.1, read on the forward strand.
GTGGCTGGGATTATTTTAAGCAGTGAGAGGATAATTTTAGCAGCTCGTGGAGGGGGGAGCCAAGCAGAGCCCCTGATTGGGGGGGGGTGGATGCCAGTCAGGGTGCCTGCCAACTCCCCGTGCTTGTTTATCCTCCCTGCCCTATGAATGCTGGGGAGGCCTTTGGGGTGCTGGGCAGGCTAGCTCCTGCAGCTACCCACAGGCTCAGAGTGTCCCTGACAGGCTAGGTGAGGCTAGGTGAGGCTGTAGCCAATAGAACATTGGAGATGAGCCGGGCAGAGGGAGTCTCGTGCAGAGGGCTCTGGGGGCGTCAGTACTATATAGAGAGGGGCTGCACAAGCTGGGGATGCAGAAGGGTCTGGAGTCTGAGGTGGCACATAGATGCACAAAGGGGATGTGGGCGCACAAGGGGTACAGGCCTGGGGGAGCAGGTGGAGAGGGAGGCAGATGCATGGTGGAGCCGGGGGGAGCATTCTCACCAGCACTGGCATACTCCATCACCAGGTAGAGTGTTTTCTCTGTCTCGATCACCTCAAACAGCTTCACTGTAACACAGAGGCACTGGTCAGGGCCCAGCTACTGATATCACCCAGGCAGCCCCACTCATGCCTGCACAACCCCTGGGGTGCCTACTGCTGGATACCTGGACTGGAGACCTGGGTGGAGCTCCAAAAATGCCCATTGCAGCAAGGCATGGACCCCTTCCAGAGGTCGGGGGGGGGGGGTGGCTACAGGGAGGGGCTGGGGACCACAATACTGCAGAGATGATTTTGATGTTGTATGGCAAAAAGAAGGAAATTTCCAGGCAAACCCCTGCACTTTGGTGCCAGGCAGCACCCAGGCCCTGAAGCAATTCCCTGAGGGGAGCTTCTGCTCCTGGGCAGCTGGGATGAGGTGGGTGCTTGAGGTGATCTAGTCCCAACACCTGGAAATACTCAGTGAAGGTTTGCACAATCAACTCACTTCCCTCATGACTCTGCCCTGTCCAGCTCCCACTGTGCTTCCACACGCCCCCAGAGTTGACTGGGAGATGACAGAGGTGGGCTGCCATTGACCAGAACCTCTCTGCGCTCACATGCATGGTGCAACAGGCCCTCCCCTGGAATTTATGGGTCATAGCCACCCAAACCCATCAGCGGATGGGCCTGGCCTCCCCAGCCCGCCCACGTCCTTCCCACCATGGCTTTGTGGATTGCCCAACCCCCTGTAGCAGAGGGAACCACAGGAGTGGTGCCCACACAGCACATTCACCAGGACCAGATCCTTTCAAGTGGGGATCCTTTCAGTGAGGCTGGCAAAGGTGGGAGTCTGGGCAATCATTTGCTCTGGCTCCATCACCCCCATGCTGCTAGGTCCCAGAGCTGCTCCCTCTGCCCCCTAGCTCACCAATGTTGGGATGGTTCAGGCCCTTCATGATCCGCACTTCCCTGAAGAGCTGCAGGGGACAGAGGAGATGGATGGGGGGGTGTTAAACAGCCTCATGGTTCCTCCTTGCCCATCCCCCCACCTCCAGCCTACCAGCTTTTCCCTGGGGGCATTGGTTCCAATGCAGCCCCATAGCAAAGAAGTGGCTGATTGGGGGCGGGAGGGGGGCAGGGAATCTGCCCCAGGGTGTTTCCCCAGCAGGGGGCACCGGCTCCAATCCAGCCCCATGGCACAGGAGCAGCTGGCTCTGGGGCTTGTTTTAATCTGTTCCCCACCTGCAGCTCCTTCGGCCTGGGAATCCAACACTAATTAGCATCCCCTGGTGTGGGGGGATGCCTTCAGAGTGGCAGTTACCACAGCAACAAGCCTGGCCACTGGGAGCTAATTAGAGCAACAAATTGGGGGGGCAATGTGCCAACACCAGGGGTTGGGGTAGGCAGTGGGGGCTGGGGCTGGTCCTGGGATGGGGGACAGAAGCAGGGGCTGGCCAGAGCAGGGGGTCCCTGGGATTGGTGGGCAAAGCAGAGCAGGGTGGTGTCCCATAGTAGCAGGGTGGAGAGGCACCAGGCAGGGCAGGTGTTCCAGGGGAGCTGAGGGGGGTCAGGACCAGGCAGGCGCTGGGTATGGGACGTGAGCTCGTAGCAGGAGCTTGGTTAAGAAGCTGTGTGGTATGGGGAACCTGAGCACTGTAGTCGGTGCTGGAGCGTGCCCGCCCTCCCACCTCCAGCCTGGAGCATAATGGGCTCTTTGTGTAGTCTGGGAACCCAGCTGCTGGCATGGGAGCTGTGCTCGGGGCAGCCAGCGGGGGGCAACCCCCATCAAGAGGGGCTTGAAGGGAGTTGCTGTGCCTTTCACCAGTCCCAGGCCTAGCTATCTCCAGCCCAGCCCCCAGCCACACAAACCTGGCCTGTGCAGTGCCCCCTCCCCAGGGCATGGGGCTGCCAGCATCTGCAGGGAGCAGGGGGGCAGCTGGCCCTGCATCTCTTATGGCCCCTCCCCAGCAGACCCCCATAGGGCTTCCCACCCCCACTCACCTTCTGCAGGCTTGTAGGGTTCAACTGAGTCTTGTCAATGATTTTTATTGCAACCTATAAACAATGCAGATTCTGGCTGGGAGTGGGCATGGCACTCAGTGCCCCTGCCAACTCCACTTCCCTCCTTCTGCCCCATATGCCCCTCCACTCCCCTGACCCATCTGCACTTACTCTATACTCCATCTTACACTCCAGCCTCCCCCCATGCTCCCCACCACCTCTGAGTGCAAAAGAGCTACTGTGTACCTCCTCACTGTACACTGCAGAGACTCCCCACATCTCACCTGCACGCCACCCAGAGTGCTGCCCCACAGCCGCCAATGCCTCCTCACCTCTCTGCCTGTCAGGATGTGCCGGGCAAGCTTGACCTTGGCAAAGTTGCCCTTGCCAATTGTTTTGAGGAGCCGATAGTTGCCGATGTGGGGCTGCTCATCTGCGCAGGAGGCTATGGAGTTCCGGCAGCGTGCACCCAGCGATCGGCTGGACCATGATGAGCCCTTCTCTGAGCGGCTGCTGGCCAAGCTGGAGTGCTGTGAGGAGATGGAAAGCGTCACCAGGGGACAGTGGGTCACCAGGGGCTGCAGGGAGAGAGGGCACCATGCCCTTGGAGCATTTCCCTGGGCACTGCTCTTTGGTGCCATATCTGCCTTGGTGTGCTGGGGCCCTGTGTACCTGCCCCACTGATGTCGGCAGCCCCTCCCCAGAGTCTCTTCCAGGGCACAGGTCAGCTGGGAATGGGATCGGCAGGAATGGAGCAAAATCTCCTGAGAGTCTAGCCTGGCCCAACAGTTGGAGTCCAGCATTGAGTGCTGGGGTCAGGCCCACCTGGAGGGGCAGAGGTGGGCAACTGGGGGTGATGGGCAGCAGGTCCTGCAGGATCAGCCACCCACAAGGGTGGCACCAAGTCCAGCTTGTTTGGAGTTGCTGTCCTTGCCATTCCTGCAGTTCATCCCAGCCCCCGGGAGCCGCAGTTTCAAGCAGACTCAATTAATTCTCCCTCCCCTTTCCCACTGCAGCTGCACCCAGCTGGGTAGGGGCATGGGGCAGTGAGCAGTGCCAGGAGGGTCCAGACAGCATGAATATCTCCTGAATCCTACCACTTCCCCCATAGCCTCCCCATCTGCCCCTGTCCCAACCCAGGTGCAGCCAGGGGCGTTGCTGCCCCAGGGAACGACTTGAGACACGGGCCCAGGCCCCGCTCCCTGCCCGCAGGCCACGGCCCCAGCCAGGGACAGGGCGGGGAGCAGCAGCCCTGGCTGGGGGGGTCACCTGGCCTTTGAAGGGGCCAGAAGCGGCCATTGCTGCCGCAGGCGGCTGTGGCCCAGATCTCTGGCCCGATCCAACTGGAGACCAGGAGAGGCAGAGCCCCCCCAGGACCCGGGGCACTGGCACCGGCATTCGTGGCATGGTGCCCGTGTGGCCAGGCACCAGCAACGCTGCTGGGCGCAGCCATCGCCCCCACCCTTCAGTGTTACCCCTAGCACTGCGGGGGGGCACGGGCCCACAAACAGCTCCCCACAGTCCTGCACACCAGGAGTCCCTCTGCATCATTGAGAGCCCAACCCACAGCCCCACAGGCTGGTCATCCCCCTCAGCACCACAGAGAGCCCAGCAGGCTGGGAGCCCACCCCTCAGCATCCAGCACCCTACACGTCAGGCATCCCTCACTCAAAACACTACAGGGGGAGCACCCTATGCTCCTCTGGACTCTGTGAGAGGCCCATTCCACTGCACCCTATGGCTCTAATGTGGTTCCAGGGTTGGGGTGACTCAACACTCCACCCTGGCCTTTGCTATCCCCTGAGGCATCAAGCATTGGCCCCTGCCAGGAGGGAACCACCTTTACCTCCCAGCCTGTTGTGGAAGAAACACCGCCCAACAAACTACGCACTCCAGACCAGGGAGCCACAGTCCTCAGTTTTTACCAAGCAAGCGGGCCTCCATTCCCAGGCTGAATACCAGGTTTCTGCTGGCTAAGGATGTGCAGCTTCTCTCAGCTCTAGGTCTCCTGCCCTCAGGATGTGTATCAAGTGCTGCATCACCTGCCTGATCCTGCCAGCAGCCTGAAGCCACCACACAGGGAGGGGAGAGTTCCCTTGGCCAGCCCATCTGGTGTTCACTCTGAAGCCTAACGATGGTGGCCTAAATGCTGCCGTCCAGCTGATGAGGTGCTTCTCCTCTGCTGCTGCCTGGAGCACAGCCAGGTAACGAACTGATTGTAGTCTCCCAGCCTGCTCTAAAGGGGGTGGAGATCCCTTCCCTCCCACTAAACCATAACTTCTGGGTCTTACCTGACCCACATATCCAAGGTCCCAGCCAATGCCTCCAGCAAGATCATTCCCCTGGCATGCCCAGATAGAGTGGAATCATGGGAAACAATGGGAATGCATCCCTAGTGTGCATGCTGACTTGGCTTTCCAGAGGAGAAGGGAAGGGTTGGTGGTCTTTGTTCCATTCCAGGCCTGGCCTATAGTCAATTATTAGAAACAACTGCACTTAACTGGAGTTTCTTCAAAATGGATGGGTTGCTATCTGTATTCCACTGAGGGTTAGACACACAGAGTCAGAAACTTGAAAACAGTAGTCTGTACATGCGCCCTTTCTCTGCTTCATGGTTTTGCCCAATGTGATAAAGAGTGCACCCTCAGTACCTTTTCCACTGCAAATTGAACCGATCTACAGCAAAAGGAAGGAGGGCAGGACTGGAATCCATGTCTTGAAGAACTGCCAGTCACAAGTAAGTAACAACTTTTTCTTCTTCAAGTGATGGTCCCAGAGCCTGTGGAATTCCCCTGAAGGTGATTAACAAGCAGTTCAGATGAGGGTGTGAGGAAGAATAATGAGCTGTCAAATGAAGGACAGCTGAGTCTCACTGAGGTTGAGATCTCATTGGAGGGCGCTGGGTTGAACGGGTGGATAGGTTCAAAGGGGAACTTTCCAAAACCTGCTAGTCAATGGATATGTCAACATGGTCTACCCTTCCACAGCAGGTGGAAAACACAAGAACTGCTATGTGTCCCTTGATGGAACTGAGAGTGACCTGTGATGTCTTCCAGGGCAGAAGGTAGCCCAAAAGAAAGAGAATGTCCACACCTTCAGGGCAAGACCTTCTGATCATATTGGTCCCTTCTGACCTTAGAGTCTGAGTCAAGCCCAAGAAATGAAATGTTTCTGTGTAGCCAGCCAGGAAAGTCCTTTGGATTTTCTGCTGCTAGAGAGGATGTCTTGTGCCGTCAATGAACAATCCCATTCTAGCGAAGATGCTGCCCATTCAAAAAACCCAAGCTCAAAGGTGAAGTATCTGCAGATCGGAATGTTTGATCTTGCCAGTGTATTGAACCAACAGTCCTGGGAACGTTGGCAGTGGAAGTGGGGGACCTGCTGAGATGTGGAAAAGGAGAGGAAACCAGAACTGGCAAGACCAGAATGGGAAGATAAGCAAAACTGTGGAGACATGTGGCAGGAACGGTAGCAGGGGAAAGGTGTAACTGGTCTGGTCCAACCAGTGGATGACAAGGACATTCACCTGGGACTAGGCGGTGAGGCCCAATCTGGAGCATTTGCTGTTAGTATGGGAGGCAAAGATGTCCATGGCTGGAGTCCCTTTTCGGGCAAAAATGTTGCTGACTTTGGCGTAATGGAGCTCCCACCCGAAGTCATCCACAAATTTACTGCTCAGAGTCCACATTCACATTCTGAATAACTGCTGGCAACAAGATCTTAAGGGTGACCCACCAACACCACAAATGAACCGCTTCTACAGAAAGCGCTGGCAACCATGTGCCTCCTTCTTCATTGATGTAATAAATGCTGGTGGTGTTGCCTGACATGATGAGAATGAGGAGGGAGCAGATACAGGAGAGAAATGCAGGACACACTCTGTACTACCCAAAGCTCCATAATGTTGAGGTGCATCTTGGACTCACTTCCCTCTATCCAAATCCTCCAATGCTGAGAATTCAGATCCAGGTTCGAATGGTGGTGCCAGTGGAGCCATATGAACCATAGGAGAATGGACAGAAACATAACCTGAAGGAGGTGGGTCCAGGGTAGTACAGCCTACCTCCCAGGAGCCAACTGAAGCAGAAGTGGAGATCATGCCTCTTCCAGGGCAAATTGTCCATGTGGCCCAGGTGCTTCCTTAGTGTCAACACTATGCACTTTACTGCTGGAAGCAGAGCCAGAACAACATACTTCCTCAGAACTGAAGGTTCCTTTGACTTAAGAGGTGCCAACTTGGAAGATATAGGTGGCTTTGTGGATGGAACTGGAGGACACGGGAGTCTGTGCAACTTACTGTGCTTTAGTGCCTTGGATAGTGCTGCTTTTTCCATCGCTGGAACTCATGGAAGGTGGATCATCTTTCTTGGGCCTGGATGAAAACTTACTGCCATATTTATTTGCCTGTTTCTGTGCCTCATGTTAGGTCCCAGTACTGTAGTACTGGTACCAGTGGAACTCAAAAGGGGTCTCCACTGTAGGAGGCATAGTCCTAGGTTTTCTCGAAGCAACGTATATGGGAGGTTCCCAGGCCTGGGACCCACTTCAGCCTCATGGCAACCTTCATGAGCCCAGCCTCCCTGGGTACCTCTTGGGCAGGAGAGAGATGCTGCACCTGGCAGAAACATGGACTTCTCGCAAGCAGTAAAAGCAGCCTGGGTGAGCGTGGGCAGGCAACACAGACTTTGAACCCTATTATCTTCAGCATAGCCCAGTACCAGATGCAGGGCCAGGGATCTCTAAAAACAGCATCCCTCAGCCCTTAAAACCCTAAAACTACCACCAATTCTAAAACTAGAGCAAAACAACACAAAAATTAACTATGTGCAATACTAAGAACTCCCTTTTTTTCCCTTAAGGGTGTCACAGAGAGATGAAAGTAGAAATTCTGACCCCCCGCAGTATGGTGATGAGAAGGAACTGAGAGCATGTCAGTCTGTCCCGTTCTTTCTCACCTTGGGTGAAACCACGAGGTGGAGCAAGGAGGCACATGCTGGCTGCCGGACAGTAGTGCTTTCAAATTCTCCGCCACTGGATGCATGTGTACAACCCTCAGCAAGATACAGCTTGGACAGTCCCATGAAGAAGAGCATGATGGTCCCTTCTGGACTTAAGGTCCATGAGTCTATGGAGTGGTGCCAGAGGAATCTCGCTCCATCTGTCTGTAGGACAGAAAAGCTCCACCAAAGAGCAGGAAGGACACAGACCTAGCTAGCCCTATCGAGAACACAGACATAGCCCTGGCCCCAATGCATCCCACATGAGCATGGGTTTGAATCCAGGCCCTTGGGGACAGGAGAGCCCATGTGAGCTGGGACCCAAAGCCAGCCATATTTGGTTTCACCCTGTGGTTCAGTCAGGCAGGTGGCATCACGAAGTCTGTCCTGCCTGCTCCTTGCACATGGCCATGGCTGCCCTGGTGCAGCCTGTGGCCACTGCCTTGCCAAATAGAGCAGGGTCCAGAAAGCACTTGGAGCCACTAGGTTTGGGGGCTGGTTGTGATTCACTCTGGTGGCCGGCATCACAGCTGCCAAACAGGTTACCTCTGGGGCCACTGAATTGGCTGGTGTCTGAGCTGACACCCTAACCTGCCCTGGGAGCTTGGCCTCCGCCTAGCAGCAGCCTCTGAACAGGGCCTTCCCTGCAGCCCCGCCAGGTGCTAACGCTGCTGGTACCTGCGCATCTTGCCCCAGCTCAGGGATTCATGCTGGGAAAGAGGAGGGGCTGAATCAGTGTTGGTGGGGGCAGCTGATGCTCCCACACCCATGCAGAAGCGGGTGCGCAGGGCTCATCAGGCACACGTCTGCCAGGGATCCAGGGGAAGCTTTGCACTCAGCAGCTGGCTGGGCTGAGGCAGGCTGAGACAAGAGTGAGCGATGGCTCATCAAAGCCCAGGACTGCATAGACAGTTCCCCGTCACTGGGGGGGGGGGACCAGCCCCCCCAATCCACTGTTCCCTCTAAACTGTGCACATCTGCATGCACACACAGGTCATGAAACTCGCACACACAACAAAATAAAGTGACCTTAAAAAAATTCAGCAGTGCTAATATTTGTAGACACAAAGAAATTTTTTGCGCACATGACCTACGAAAAGCTAGAGGAAACATTGCCCCCATCCCCAGGAACTCTGGCTTCACCTCCAGCACCGCCTCCTTCCCCACTGATACAGGCAAGGGCATGTTGCGGCTGGAGGGACCAAAAGGCAGCCGGAGAAGGGAGTTTGGCCCTGTACTCCTCCCACTCTTGTGGGTAAATTGAGGCTTCAAGCCCTAGCTGCTTCCAGCTGTGGTGGGCAACCTCCTCCAAATGGCTGCAGCAGCTGGGGACTTGGGCAGCCCCAGGGAACGCCCTTGGGACCAGGTCCATTCCCCTGGACTTCCAGTAGAGTCTTTGAGCCCATGTGCCCAATTCCCAAGGGCTGCCACTGCCTGACACCTAGGTCCATTCATAGGGCTTCATGAGGGCACCTCCCAGCCCCGCCCTGCTCTCTGGTGGCTGGCATCAAACCCAAGGCAGCCTTGGGGCTCCAAATCTGCTTGTCCCAGCCCAGCTCCCCTGGGGAGTGCCCAGGCTCCTCCCTGAGATGGTACCACCAGCACCCAGCCCTTCTGCATACACCCAACTGCCTTGAATTATGTCAGCCTCCAGGCCACCTTGGAAAGTGCTCTGCCTTCCTGTCAGTCTGAGCTGGGGCTTGTTAGCCAGCATACAGTTCAAGGAAGGCCTTCCCATCAGGCCCCGCTCAGCAGGCATTTTTGCCTAGAGCCATTCCAGTCTTGGGAATCCACATGCATCACAGGGCGCTGCAGCTGTCCCTAGCCCAGGCCCCAAAGGCATTCAGCCTTAGGGTCAGACCTGCAGAACCCCCATCGTGTGCCACAGGCCCCCGGGCAGTAGCCTGCCCAGGGTGCTAGCAGCTGGTTCTCCCATCAACTCTGCTGACTGCTAGGGCCACCTGAGCTCTCCCTTTCCTCACACCCCACAGAATGGCAGATGAGAGCTGCCCTCCCCAAACCAGCACCACAGGTGGGGGCAAGCATGGACCTCAGCCCCACTGAAACCAGGGGAGAGGGTAACCATGTGGAAAAGGGGCAGGTCTCCAGGGGAATCCTTTCCTTGAGGAAGGAGAAACCCCAGGTGTAAAGAAGAACATGGGAAATGACCACAAAAGCCCCCCAGACCCTGAGCCAAGGCCCCACCATGAGCTCTCCAGACAAGGGGCATCTGATCTGAGCCATCACAAACGACACTGAAGTGGCTGGGGTGGGAAGTGCCAGTATGCACCGGCTGGCAGGAGATCACCCAATCCCCATCCACTTTGCCAGGTGGGCAGATGCAAGCATGTCTGGCTGGACCAGCTCTAGTCACTAAAAACTAGCTTCTCTCCTCCCTGGAAGGGAATTTTTTTTGAATCACCAGTGCCCCAGGACTGGATGTCGGGGGAGGATGTTGGACTTTAAATGACAGCATGTGCTTCCCAGCTTGCGCCTGAGGTCTTCCCACTGCCAGGTCCGGGGCAGCGGTGCCTCTTCAGTTGGCATCACTTAGTGCACCCCAACTAACACGGCCCAGCTGGCATCAAACACGCAGCAGCTGGGAACGAGCCACAAACACGTGCAACTGCAGCGGCGTCCCCTGCCCTGGGGCTCCCGGCATGCTAGCTGAGACTTGCTGGATGATATGGTCCAAAAGCAACTGGGGGGAGCGGCAGAGTATTGGGAGTGGGGAGAGTGTCTGTGCAGCCCAGACAGTGCAACAGAGTGTCAGCCCTTTAAACAGAACAGACAGCTGCCATGCAAATGGCAGAAGCCCAGAGACTGGGCAGCAGGGGAAATAAGAGTGCCAGGGCACGGCCTGTTCCTAGCACCCCAGAGAGCTGGGGGATTGACTCAGGTGGACAGGGCTCTGAGGGCATGCTACACTGGGCCCTACAGGCTGGGTTTCTTCTAGGTCATAGTGACTATCCCTCACACATGCTCTACATGTTTCTGCTGCAGAACCCCACCCCTCACCCCCAGGGGCTCTTTTCCCCAGGCAGGGTGTTCACAGGCCATTGCCCACAGCCCTGCCACAGAGCCTCAGTCCTACAAAGGGCTATCGTCTTTGGTGTCTCCATTTCCAGGGGCCCAGTGTGAGCCCTCCAGCCTCTCCACGTCCAGGGCCCCAGGCCCCTCACACCCATGCACAAACAGCCTCTCTCACAGACTGGCTACTTCCCAAAGAGCTTGGTCTTGGTATCCCCCAACCCACAGCAGCCCCTCAGGAACCTGCTGGCTGGCTTGAACAATTGTCTCTAGCTCCAGCTACCCCAGCCCTGGCCCTTCAGTCACACAGTGCCAGGAAGGCGATCGGAGCCTGGGCTCTGAGCTCAGTCCCCGTCCCTTGGCAGGGGGCACAGTGTGACAGGAAGCACCAGTGCAGGGACCAGCCCCTCTGCCGGCCTCTTTGATGTGTGCTCCTGTCCATGGGAAGCAGGCAGATAGTGCATTCTGGGGTGCTAAACACTTCTCAGGCAGGGGGAGCCCAGTGTCTTGGGGATGGCCTGAGTCCATAAATAAGGCCCTGAAATTTGCTGCTGCTGACAGGGGCAGAGTGACAAGCTATGTCACACCCACAGGGGCTGGGACAGAGCACAGAGGGGCAGTCTGCAGCATGCAGCCAGGTCCTAGAGCGGACCTGCCCCTAGGTGAAGAATGGGGGTAGCGCCGCACCCACCCCATGGTGGCCAAATAACAGCAAGGGAAACGAGGTGCGCCCCGCCCTTGGCAGCTTCTCCAACCTCTGACCTGAGCAGAGGGACAGCTTGGGAAGGTCTTTGGGGCCTTCAAAGATGCTGGGGATGCCATGACCTTGCTGGGCCTCTTGCCAGCTAGGTACCTCCCACATCCCTGTTGGCCACTCTTGTCTGGGGCCAGGCACCAACATCATACCCACTGCCGAAGCATTAGCTTGGAACCTCAGGCTGGGCATGGCTCCTGTGCTCAAGCTAAGTAGGTTGGTATGGGCTCATAGCTTGGAAGAGTGTCTGCAGATCACAGGCTGAAAACTAAGGTCATAAGCAAACTACAGCAATACAGTCTAGATCAAATTACTAAAAGGTGGGCGAAGTAGTGGTTGAAAGACCAAATCCAAAGAGGAGGTGTCAATGGTCTGCTGCCAAATCAAGAGGGGTGCATCAATTGGAGTCCCACATGGGTCAGTCCTGGACTTGGTACTATTCATTTTCAGCAATAACAGAGTGGAGAGCATGGTTATAAACGCCACAGAGGACACCCTGCTGGGAGGTCTGGAAGCACACTGGAGAACAAGATTAGAATTCAAAATCACCCTGACTAGTTAGAAAATTGGTCTGAACTCAGTACGATGAAGTTCGATAAAAGATAAATGCAAAATACTTCACTTAGGAAAGAAAAAGCCAAGTGCACAACTACAAACTGGGAAATAACTGGCTAGGGCAGTGGTTCCCAACCTTTTCTCTGCCGTGGCACACCTTGATACCTTCAAATTTTTCGAGGCATATCACAATTAAAAACTCATGAATATTCAAATTAATTTAAACTACTTGTGAATATTCACAAGCCACGCCACAGTGTTTCGGAAATGCTCCTGCGTAGGGTAGCAGAGCAGAGGTGGCAAAACGTGGGAGGTTAGGAGCTGTGTGAGGTGGCAGGGGTGAGCGTGGGGAGCAGAACAGGGCAGGGATGGCAAAAGAGGACAAGGGCAGCCATGTGGGGAACAGCACAAGGGTGGCAAGAGAGGAGAGAGGAAGGGAGAACAAGAGTGGCTTTGTGAGGAGCAGGGGGAATCTGGCAAGTAGGAGGGTAGGGCAGGGGAGCATGGCACAGCACCCACTTCCCCCTTTTCACAGTGGCTCCCTGCCACCCAGGGCAAATCCTCACCCCACTGCTGCTCCCTCCCACCCCAGTGGGTCCTGTCATTTCCTCCCCCAGTCCTCGCTGCCTGTGATGGACCCTCCCATCACTGCAGGGCCCAGAACTAGGCCTCCAGCCCCCAGCTACATGTCCCCCACAGCCACCTCATCCTCCAGCTACACACACCCCCAACCAAACAGCCACCACACAACCCCAGCTACACATCCACTCCCACCCACCTCTGCTACACACACACACCTGCCATACACAACGCCCAGCAGCCCTCCCTCCCAAAGCCTTTACCTGGGCTGTTTTCAGGCTGCCTGACACACGTTGCTCTGCCCTGCAGGGTGAGATTCACACACGACCAACCTCCTGCCCCTCTCTGCTGGCTGGGCCCAAGGTGGAACCACCAGAATGCTGCGTTCGGGGCTCCTCCTGTTATTTTTAGGTGGACCTCTGGAACTCCACGTTCCAGCGCCTTCCTCTATTTGAGGGGGGCCACAAGGCTGCTTGCCTAAAAATAGGTGGTCCCAGAACTGCGTTCCGGTGCCCTCTACCTTACTTTAACCCCTGCCTTTTCCCAGCCCTGCATAGTCCATTCCAGCTCTTCGGGTGTTGCCACGGTACTCCAGTGTGCCCCGGCACACTGGTTGGGAACAACTGGGCTAGGGGGTCATACTGAAGGAAAAGACCTGAGGGGGCTGCAGGGAATCACAAACTCAATATGATATGCTTGCAACAAAGCCAGCATCACTCCAGGGTGTGTTAACAGGAGCGTGGTTGGTAAAAAGGCAGAAGGTAATCGTCTTGCTCTGCTTGGTAGCAGGGAGGGGCCAGTAGAAAGGCCACATCCAGTTCTGAGCACCACACTTTAGGAAAGATGGGGAGAGAAATGATCAAAAGTGAAAAAACTGGACACATTTTGCCCTGGGAAAGACTGAAAGGGGACCTGAGACCAGCCTTCAAAGATGTTGTTCTAAAGCGGCCAGATATCAATTGCTCTCCACGTCCACTAATGGTGGGACAAAGGGCAATGGATGTATGCTACAGTAAGGGAGCTCTGGGGTGGGGATTGGAGCAAGCTCCCTCACTCTATAGAAGGGGAGCTAAGCTCTGGGGCAGGGACCTGGGAGGTGGCATAATCCTCAGCATGGGAGAACAGACTGGATAAGAACAAATGACTGGAGCAAGACTGGACAAAGCCTGGGCAGGGCTGGGCTTGGTTTACTGGGAGCTGGATTTGATGATCCTTCAAGTTCCCTTCCAGCCTGATACTTCGATGACAGGACCAAAAGGAGAGGTGGGGCGAGGAGAGACGTGGGCACCAGTTAGGCAAGGCCTGCACTAGGCTGCGAAGTTCTTTTATTGAGAGAACTTCAGGACAGGGCACTCCTAAGGCCTGATGTGTGGGCAGGATACTGCCTGGTGCTGACCACGGTCAGAGGGAGACAGCTGCAGTCAGGTTCCCTGGGCCTTGGGTTGCTGAGATGGGGGCCCTGGAGTCCTCCAGCCCAGCAGGGTGATGTGTTCAGAGGGGGAGGGCAAAGGCAAGTCCACATTAGGTCCCAGTCACAGAGGGAATTCCCTGGAGGGAGCCACTTCACTTCCCTGACACCCAGGCCCACACTGGGCAAGAGAGGAAATGCCCAAGGTTCTTGCAGTCTCAGAAAGCCACTTCCCCAAAGCGTGAGGAGCTGCTGAAGAGATGGCTAGGGGAAGATTCAGAACTCCTGCTCCGCCTAATGTCAGAGTTCACTGGTGATGCAAGATGACCCCATCCAGGTTCACTGGGCCTACAACCTGGAGTCAAAAGGGAACCAGCAGGAGTGAAGACGTCCTCAAAGCTTGAGTGGGGAGAGGCCAGGGGTCAGGACTCCTGGGTTGTGTCTCCAGCTCTGGGAAGGGAACAGGGTCTAGCAGGGAGTTACGCAGCTGGGGGCAGAACCCAGGAGTCCTGAGGGAAGTTGGGGGTCCAGTGGCTAAAGCAAGAGGAGTCAGGATGCCGGCGTTCTATCCCTGTCTCTAGGAGGAGAGTGGAGGAAAGAGGGCTGTACAGCAAAGAAGACTCAGTTTTAGGACTCCTATCCCCAGCACTGAGTGAGCCACTGCCCCTCGATGCCTGAGTTTCCCCCATGCAAGACAGTCACTTTTGCCATTTTGCTGGGTGTGAAGGCGAGTTAGTTTTTGAATAGCAGGGTCCAAGGGTCATCTCCCCAGGGCAGGCTCCCTCCTGAGGGCTGACAGTACCTCACTGGCCTTGCTGTCTACCCCATCGCTGGCAGCCACAAGGGCAGGGAGTGGGTGCCCCGCCTATCTGGGTCTCAATTTGCACAGGGCTGTTGCCAGGACCAGGTGTGGAAACTCAGGCTCCCTGCAGGCCAGGCCAGGCTCGGTGAGGGCTGCCCAATGTCACACGCAGCAGGCAGCAGCCTCAAAACCAGGCAGGCGAAAGGCTAATTGACTTGAGCTCCAGGGTATGTGCATCCCCCATCAGGCCAGGTGCATGCTGGGAATATCCAGCAGAGGCCATGGTGGGAACGGAGTGCCAGCTTCCACAGACACATGGCTTGGCCTGGACTGGCAGGGGAGGGACGCAGCTCAGCTGGGAGGACGCCACCCTGGAGTGCTTTGCAGTGGGGCTCCCATGTCAGAGCACTGCTGACTTCCTGGCCACGATACAGCCCTGCCTGAGGATCTTGGTGCCACGCAAGCCCCGTGGACAGGCCGAGCGGATGGGTAATTCCACGGGAAACCTCATGGGGACCCTCTGGCCGCCTGTGTCTGTGCCACCAGCATGCCAGCCCATGCAGGGAACCAGGCCCCACCCTGTGGCGCCCGGAAATACCACCTTAGTTGCTAGGGAACTATTTTTCCCTGTAAAGTAGATCCAGTTAGGGGCAGAGCTGCTCTGGAGAATCAATGGCAATGATGACACACGTCGCGATCAGAAAGCAATGTCATTGTGACAGCATTAACAACAGCTCCCGTGGACTCTCCTCACCCCAGGCTGGGTGCAACGTGGGTGACCCAAAGGGGAGATCGGGGCGGGGAGACGTGACTTCTTGGTCAAGGCCCACCAGGCTCCCAGAATGATATCAGTACACTGTGTTTGTGGGCGACTAGATCTGCCAGTCACTGTGCATATGTCTGTGTCTTGTTGTGGCTGGGGGGTCTGCAGCTCACCATGCGTGTGCCCCTCTCTCTGGGGGTGAGATGTGTGGGCCTCCACCTCTGTGTGTGCGCATTACAGGCGTGTGGCAACGAGGGCGAGCGTGCGCACGGGCGTGGTTGACGGTCTGCAGGTCACCCCACACCAGAGTTTACTCCCGTCCACCTCTAGTCGCACCCGGGTGCGGGGGGCGGTCTGGCTCCAAACCACAGCCACCCCACGCCCGACGAAGGCTCCCTGGCCAGCTCCCCGCTTCAATGGGCTACGGCCCCCTTGAGAGGCGCCATGCGTGGGAGCCCCCTCCCTGCCCATGGAGACACTTGTGGGCCCCATCCCCGAGGCAAATGTCATTTCTGACCTTAGCTGCCCACCCAGGCTGGAAATGCTGCCCGCAGCCGGCCCAGGAGCCCCACACCCAGCCTGGCTGGGGAACGACCCGAGGCTGGTCTGGCAGCCGGGAGAAGGTGGGCACAGCTGGCAGGGCACAGCTGGCAGGGCTGCCCCCCCCCCACGGGGCATCGATCCGCCGCGCCGCCCGGGCGGATCGGTCCATTGTGCTGCGGGCGGGGGGGGGGCAGAGACCCCCGGCCGGCCGGGGGGCAGCTCCCGGGGCGGGAGGAACAAAGGCGCCGGGACTCACCGTGTCCGAGTTGCGCTCGTTGCCGGCCGCCAGGGCGGTGCGCGAAGACATCTTGCCCGGCTGGCCGGGGCCCCGCGGCTGGGCGGCTAGCGGGGGGCGCTCATGGCGCGGGGCACAAAGGGCGGCGGGAGGCGGAGGATGCCGGGGCCCCTAGAGCCGGCGGCGGGCTCCGGCCATCGCCCTCTCCAGCCGGGCTCAGGCCAGGCTGCGGCGGCCGGGGGCGGGGGCCGGGCGGCGGGGCGCAGCCATGGGGGCAGCGAGCGGGGTCCCCGCCTGGCCGGGCGGCTGCAAAACAGGGAGAGGAAGGGAAGGAACCGACGTCAGGGAGCCGGCGGGGCTGGGCGGGGGCCACCCCTCCCCCCGCCTCTTAAAGGCGCAGGCGGCGCGCGGCGGCGACCCCCGGGACGGGGTCGGGGCCAGGCGGCACTTCCGGCCCCCCTGGGCAAGGAAAGGGAGGCGGGGGGCTGAGCCCCGGGAGCGCCCTACGAGCCACTGCGCCCCGCTCAAAAAGGCTGGCGCGTGGGCTTAGGGAGCAGGGGTCTCAGACATGCCAGCCCCAAAGTGATTTCCTGCAGCCCGCAGCCACAGCACGGCCCGCAGTGTTTGCAATGTCATTCTAGGGAAAGGTTGCAGCGGGGCGACCCTGGGGCTCCCGCACTAGTCGCCGTGCGGCCCTTGGGTTGACTGGAGCTTGAGACCCCTGCTGCGGACTGTGGATCTCGCGGGAGGGGTGGGGTGGATGTAGAGCCACGGGTATCCGCAGATATCCGCCTTATATCTGCATCCGCGGATACAAGGTGGATCTCCGCGGACCCTTTCTTGCGGATGTGGATCCACGTATTTTTATCTGCACAGAGCTAGAGCCCTGCAAATATGCAGTTATCCGCGGATATCCGTATTGTATCCGCATCCGCGGATACAAGGTGGATCTCCACGGACCGTTTCTTGCGGATGCGGATCCACGTATTTTTATCTGCACAGAGCTAGAGCCCTGCAAATATGCAGTTATCCGCGGATATCCGTATTGTATCCACATCCATGGATACGACACGGATATCCGCGGACCATTTCTTGCGGATGCAGGTTGGATACGGATCCACTAATTTGTACCCACGCATGGCTCTAGGTGGATGGAGCTGGACAGATGGTATATAACCATGGCTCCCCACCTGGGTCTGCAGACATGTTGTAGGGGTCCACAGAGGCTCTCCCTGCCTAGGGTTACTGGATACCAAAGCATGGAAAGGAGGACAGGGAAGTATGAAAAGGAGGACACGTGGAGAAAATGTAGTATTCATGTCATCTTCTTCTGTTTTTAGGGGGACCTGGAACACTTCCCCTTAAAATAGGGTGTTCTGGGGCATTCCAGCATACTTGAACCCCTGTAAGTAAAAAGCCAGACAAAATCATGTATTTTCAAAATGCCTGCCAGACAGAGGACTTGAAGGTAAAAAGGAGGACATGTCCTCCTTTTGCCTGACATCTGGTAACCCTATCCCCACCAGAGCTGGAATCCAGCTGCAGCCCTGATGCTCCCTGTGAGGGCTGCCTCTTCCCATCTGTGGCTAAATCCTGGCAGGGGGTTGTGGCCACAGCAGCTCCCCGACAGGGGCAAGAGCAGGGGGTGCATAGCCTCTGCGGCTTGGCTCCCTGGCGACGCAGGCCATAGTAGCAGTTGTGCTGCTCACCGGCTGTCCCAATGGTGCCACCAGATTGGCTTGGGCCAGAGTCTGCCTGTGTAGGCCGGTCTACAAAATCAGCCAAGGAGGCACAAATATTATTTTTGTTAAAAAGGGTCCCCCACCTGAAAAAGGTTGGGAACCATTGGTATATAAGGAATGGATGGGAGTGGATAGATGGGTGGGAGTGGATAGGGATGGGGTGGGTGGATGGCTGGATGGAGGTGGAGGGCTGGATAGGAGCATACAGGAGTGAGGGGTGGAGGGTTACGGATGGATAGATGGTGTACAGGGGTGGGTAAGTTCCAAAGGAGCAGCCATGTTAGTTTAGTTCAGCAAAAGAAATAAGGAGTCCTGTGGCACTTCAAGACTAACAGATTTATTTATCACATGAGCTTTTGTGGGAGAAAATCCCACTTTCTCAGATGCTTTGAAGAGGGGGGGAACTTACCAAATGGGGTGAAAATAAATGCAAGGGAGTGTGGGAGGTGAATGGGGTAGATAGGAGAAAGGGTGGGTGGAGGTCGAGAGATGGTACATGGGAGCAGGTGGATGGGGATGTATAGGGGCAGGGGTGGGGGGCAGGGGGAGGTGGATGGAAGAGGACAGATGGTATATGGGGAGGATGGATGGTGTACAGGGCTGGATGGGGGTGTTTATGGTGGGCATAGGGTGATGGGGTGTACAGGGGTAGAAGTGGAGGGCTGGCTGGAGGTGTATATTGGGTGGGGGTGGATGGGTATGGAGAATGATAGATGGCACATGGGGTGGATGGAGTGGACAGATGGTGTATAGAGAGGGATGGGATGGGATGGATAGATGATATAGGGGGTGGATGAATGGTGTACAGGGATGGAAGGGGGTATATAGCAGTGGATGTGTGGAGGAATGTGGATGGAAGAGGACAGATGTATATATGGGGGTGGACAGATGGTGTACATGGGTGGAAGCGGCTGTACAGAGTTGTATAGGGGTGTATATGGAGGTGGATAGATAGTATGGAAGGGGGATGGATGCTGTACAGGGATGGATGGGGCATATAGTGCTGGATGGGGTGGAGGGGTGTAGCTGAAGGTGGATGGATAGTGTATGGGGCTGGATGGAAGCGTATGGGGTGGGGATGGAACTGATGGGGTATATGGGGATAGAAGTGAAGGGCTGGATGGAGGTGTATATGGGCTGGGTGTGAATTGAGGTTGATGGATGGATGAGAGTACCTAGCAGTGGATGGGTGGAGAAGCATGGGTGGAGGTGGAGAGATGCGTGGATGGATGGTGTATAGGGTGGATGGGGCCATATTGATGAGCATGATGGAGTATGTCCTGGGCTCTGACAGGGACAGTTACAGACAGGATACACAGTGACACACAGACAGCAGTAGCTGTATGGGGTGGAGTGTCTGGTGATTGACAGGCAGATGCTGCTAGACAGACAGACGCTCATCGTTATAGCACACACCCCAAGCACAGCCAGCCACAAGCACCAGGCATCGAAAGCAAACCTGCTCCTCCCATCCCACCCTCCCCGGGGACCAGCTCTAACAGCAGGGACCTGGCAGCAGAGGGCAGTGCCACACACATGCCTGCCTGCTGCACGAGGACAGAAAGCTCTGTGCCTTTCCAGAGCATCCTCCTCAGAGCCTGCAGCTCCTGCCGTTCCCTCCCTGCCTCCTGCCATGGGCAGCTCTGCATGGTGTCTCCACGGGCAAGAAAACTGGGATGTGTTGTGTTCATTGCCCCTGAACCTGCTGGGTGGCTGGGTCAGAGAGTCACAGCTTCCACGCTGAGCTGGAGCCTTTTATTTCCCCCGTGCAGGCACAGGAGATAGAGAGGCATGCTAGAGAGCAGAGGATGAGACCATGTCATTAACCTCGCACAGGTTAAATGGATTAAAAATGGGCTGAGAGGTGTCAGTGTGCATCAGGAACCAGGGACCCATCACTGAACACATCTGTTTCCAACAGTGTCTTGCCAGGATCTGTTCTCAGCCCGAGGCAATTAACTGTTTTTATCAATGATCTGGACAAAAAAAGTAAGATCACCAATGCTAATATTTGACACTGGCCCAAAACTTGGGGGAGTGGTGAACAATTAAGAGGACAGGTCACTGATACTGCGTGGAAAATGGTGCAAGGAAACGTGTTTGAATACAGCTAAATGTAAAGTCATCTCTCATTACAACTGTGAGAATTTTCTGTTTTACAGCATCTGGACCTCTGGGTGTCTCATCTTTTATTTACCCTCTTAAAAATGTATCTGGGAACAAATAACATCAGGCAGGCTTGGGAAAGACTCTATCCTGGGAAGCAGTGACCCTGAAAAAGACTTGGGGACCATAGGGGTTAATTAGTTGATCATGAGCAGATCCCTGTGCTGATACAAAATCTGTATCCGCATCAGCTTGGTGAGCTGCAAAGGGGATCCGTGGATATCCACTGATTTGCAGGGCTCTAAATATGGGCTAACAGTGTAAAGCTGTGGCCAAAAATCCTAGTGCAATCCTGGGCTGCATAAATGGGAATGTCAAGTAGAAGCAGAGAGATCATTACACCTATTTTTTGCCCAGGAGCTCAATCAGTCAGTTTAAAAAAGAAAAGTTTAAGGAGAGACTTGATCACAGTCTATAAGCCCCCTCCATAAGAATAAGTATTAAACAACAGGCTCTTCAGTCTACCAGACAATGGTCTATAATTCAAAGGCTGAAATGGAAGCTAGACAAATTCAGACTGAAAATAAGGCAGATGTTTTCAACAGTGAGGGGAAGTAACAATTTACAGAGGATCATGGTGGATTCTGCATCACTGGCCATTTTTAAAGGGGGGGTGTTCTTTAAAAAGATGTATTCTAGTTCACACGGGAATTCCTTCTGGGTGTGCCAGTGGCCTGTGTCACACAGGAGAGCAGTCAGTGGTCCCTTTGAGCCAGGGGTCTCAAACACATGGCCCATGGGCCGCATGCAGACCCTAAAGCTATTTCCTGCAGCCCACAATGACACTATTTTTACTGATATTTGCAATATTGTTGTATGAAAAGGTTTCAGTGGTGCGGCCCTCAGGCTAATGTACTAGTCCTCATGCCCTTCACTAGTCCTCATGTAGCCCTCGTGGTGATTTGAGTTTGAACCCTGGTTTGAGCCATAGAATCCATGATGCTGAAGCTGTCCTTGTCTGCCTGCAAGGGAGTGGCTCCCCATGAAGGGAGAAGATGCTGGAGATGCTGCTGTGCGAGGTAGCTGACCCAATGTTCCCTCTAATTACTCGTAGACTGTGTGCACAATTTCTTCGTGTGCGCAAAAACATTTCTTTGTGAGCACCAATATTAGCACTATTGAATTTTTTTGTGCGCACTTTATTTTTTTGTGTGCTCAGGTTTCATGATCTGTGTGCGCCCGCACACACGCACAGCTTAGAGGGAACAGTGGCTGGCACTAGGCTGTATTTTGGGGTGTGCCCTGGAGATCATGGGGAAGAGAAAGCGATTCTCAAGAGGCTGGTGCCACATACCAAGCAGGCATTCCCCCTGCCCTGTGTGTAAATGGAGCTGGCCCCTCTCCTGTGGCATATTTGGGGGCAGGGCCTGGGTTCCAGCCCAGCTGGGAAGTGAACAGGGACAGGATGGAGGCTGACTCACCACACAGCATGGGAGACAGGGACTAATGAAGGTTGCTGGATGGAGCCAGGTCCATTGGCCCATCTTTCCCTCTTTGACATCTGCCCGGGGGTGGCACAATGCTGTACTCCAGCCAGATGATGAGGCCCAGCCTCTCATCTCATCCATCTGTGGCCAGCTCCCTTGGTGCCCATGGGCACAGCATGAACAAGGAGGGCTCAGTTCTGCTAGGCCTGGGTACTGCTTAGTCTCTGCCATAGTGCTGCCCTATGTCCACTTCCCATGCTGTGCCCCTGCCCCCTTGACCTTGAGGGCCCCAGAAGGCAAAGGGTGTGGTATAAATGCAAGAGAAGGCTGTGGCCCTTAGCAAGAGGGAGAGAAGTAGTGCAATGCAGGCAGCTGGATTTGCAAGGAGACCAGCTGACAGGGGAAACAAGGAGGACTTTTGGGGTGCGCTTAGCTCAGGCAAGGACCCCTGGAGTTGTTTCAGGGAGAGCGATTTATACAGATTTTTGCCCTAAGCTGAGCAAAATGGGGGGGGGGGTGCCTGTGCAGTGAGGTGTCCGTGCAGGGCTACTTACGGCAGGGGTGGGAGTGGTGCCTGTAGAACTCCAAATGGGGGTGGTAGCATTCAGGCGAGGGGGACCCACTCAGCTGTGATGGGAGATCAGACTGGAGAGTCGCTTCCCTCTCAGCAGATGGGGGACCCAGACCTGAGTGAACTGGGTCACTGGACGGCTGGTCCAGCTCTCTGGACCACCCCCTGGGCCGTGCTCTGCTCCCCTGTCCCCCCAGAAGTGGGCAGGCCATGGAGCTTGCACTCCTCCGCAGCCACGTGCGAGAGAGCAGCTCTGGGGCAGGAAGACTCTGCCATGTGGGGTGGGAGGAAGCTGGAGCTGGAGCCCCCTTGAAGATTGGGGAGCGGGGGGCTGGCCAGGAGGGACAGAGATGAGGAGCTGCAGGCAGGACTGTGCAGGACAGAGGGGAGCTGGATGTGGGGGTCACTCCAGCAGTGGGATGATCTAGGGGCAGGCAGCAGGGCTGGGATCACGACTCCACCCAAAGTTGGGGGGCGTAGCGGGCACAGGCGGCACCTAGGGGCGGGGCTCCATCCAGGGGGCGTGGCCAAGGGGACAGACTTGCGCGCAGGCGGGCTGGGGGCGGGGTCCCCTGCAGCGGTGGGGGGCGGTGCTAGCGGCAGTGATTGGCTGCGGCGAGGCATAGAGACAAGGCCTGTCCATCAGTCCGGGGAGGGACAGGTCGCTCGCCATTGGCTGGAGCAGGGGCCAATCCCTAGCGCCGAGGCTGTGGCCCGGCAGGATGTTAACCCTTCGCTAACTGGCGGCCAGGAGGTGCCTGGCAGGCTGGCCCGATTGGCTGGCTTGGGGCGGGGCGGCTGGTTGGAGGCGCTTGGAGAGTCCTGCCGGCCGTGCCCGGAGCACGCACGGGGCAGCAGGAGAGGCACGTAACCAGCCACGTGGCACAGCTACACATGCATGTAACCAGACACAGGGCACAGCAACACACATGTAACCAGACATGGGGCACAGCCTGACACGTGTAAACAGCCACATGCTACAAGCACATGAATGGGCAGAAGAAACTGGGCACGACGGCACATTTGCAAACAGCCAGGCTGCACCAGCCCTGCAGGGTCCCTGTCCCCCCAACCTTGTAGGCTGCCCCCAGCATGGTGGAGGGATGGGTCTGTTGTCCAGGGCCGTATCTCTCCAGTAAAAAAACAACACGCGGTTGTGTGGCACTTTAAGACTAACAGATTTATTTTTTGCATCAGCTGTCGTGGGGGAGTCTACCAAAACCTCAGATGCTTCGAAGCATCTGAGGAAGTGGGATCTTCTCCCACGAAAGCTCACACAAAAAATAAATCTGTTAGTCTTAAAGTGCCACACAACTGCGTGTTGTTTTTTTACTGGACTAGATTAACACTGCTATCCCTTTGAAAACTGACGTATCTCTGCAGCCTCAGCCTTATGTGACTCCATCCTTCCGCAAGCCAGCACAGAGGACCAGGGAGCTGTTATGGCTTCAGGCTGGATGTGCACCGCTGACTGATGTCCTTGTTTGGGGCTGGCAAGCCAACAGCTGGGGCTGTTGTCTGGCAAGTGGCTGAGTGGTAAATAAAGTCCCTCTGGTTGGTTTCCTCCTGCTGAGCAGCATCAGGGAGATAATGATGGCATTGGGCTTTCCCACAACACAGAGGCCCTTTATGTGCTCCTGGTGCTTCCCCTGTAGCACCTGCCCAGCCCAGCCCTGACCTGAGCTGACACCCTTCACTGGCAAAATAATGGCCGGAGACCCCTGGCTGGTCTGTGAAGGTAACTGGGTTAGAACGGAGCCTGATGGGCCTGTTCTGGAAAGCAGTAACATGCTCCAAAGCCATGGTCACCTACATGCGTGGGATCAAACCCTGGCTAAGGGTTTCAATGGGTGATTGGGAATGGAGATCTGTCACCCCCGGGCATGTCTGGTGGGAGCCTGCAGCAGGGCTCTGCTTTTGCCTGGTGCAGGTCATTATCTTTATCAATGATCAGGAAGAAAATATCTAGTCATTGTTGATGAAGGCTGCGAAGGATACACAGCTTGGCTGAGCATTGTGTGATGGCGAGGACAGCTCTGTCTCACGGGAGGTGACATTCTGTCCAGATACAGCACTGGGGAGACCACCACTGGATCCTGTGTCCAGCTTTGATGGTCACACGTCAGACACGGTACTGATGAACTAGAGGTGAGCTACTGCATCAGGCTGAAGGGGCTGGATCTGGTTTTTGTCAATGGAGGTGGCAGACCTACTGGCCCCCCCGCCCCCCCCAACGTAGCCCTCTAGACTATGGAGCTCACAGGGAGGAGTGTTAAGTATCGATCTCCCCCATGGGTCTCATCTCCAGGCTATCCAGCTCAAGGGGAAGCGTGTTAGGGATTGATCTCCCCTGATGGGCCTCAATTTCCTGTGTGAGTTTCTACCTCCCAAGCCTTGTGTCATCAAGGGGGAGGGGTTTCTATCCCCCTGAACAGTTTCTCAGCACCCCCGTCACCACGAAGGAGGGATTATTGTCCGGGGTCCCAGTTACATCATTGGTCCTGACCTGCACCTCACTTCCAATTGGCTATTTTATACTCTGGCCGTGCAGTACACTATTTAAGCCCCTGCCTTGGTTGGCTCAAGTGTTCTCCCACCCTCGAACACTAAAGGACATGTCATGAACCGGTTGGACAGATCCCCTGACCGAGATGGGAGCTCCCGCCCGTGAGACTTTTGGGTGTACTCGAATTGCTGGCCGAACGATTACGTGCTGGGATGCTGCAGCTGGTCTGCCTCCTCGCTTTGGGTTCCACTACGGTGCTAAGACAGGTATTATAAACTGATACAGTTATTCTACCTCTCTTGATTTGTTTCTTTCTCTTTTTTTTCCTTTCTCTATAATACCATTTATGCATTGTTTATAAGTATAGCTTTTTCCCATTTATGCATTGTTTATAAGTGTGGTTTTTCGTTTGTACCCTGTATAGTCCTTTTACTACATAGCTGTTTATTGTCCCACTTGTATCTTGCATAGTCTTTTTCACTGTGTAGCTGCTTACCACTCCCCCCGATAAGCATTTTTGTTGCTATTTCATTGTATGCCTTTATGAGGCCACTATAAAATTTTTTCTACTGGAAATTGGTGTCCATCTCCTTGGTGGGTGTCGCTGGTCCATCACTGTTACATTGCAAACCCGGGGGTTCAACAGTTTTGTCTCAGAGAAGGTTCAGAGGTGTCTGGCTCCAGCCCTGCCAGTGCAGCTCTTTGGAGAGCAAGAGCTCTGTGATTTGACAGACAATGGTAGCCAATGATCTGAAGTGGGGAGCTGAGGCAAATCAAATCGAGGTTTGATAGAAGGGACTGCTGTTAAAGAGTGATGGGAATTAACTCCTGGAACGTCTTGCCCAGGATCCTGGGGGATTCACCACCACTTCAAGCCTTTATACTGTGGCTGGTGTTTCTTTGGAAGACCCCTGCTGTGGCTGTGATAGGTAGGATGGCAGAATCTGTGTGTCCTGTGCCCTACAAGGTGTTGCAGTAAACTGGCTGTGACCAATGTAGTTTACCCGTGAGACACAGTACACCCAGTTTGCAGCTCAATAAGGTTTAAGGTGCAAGGATTTCTTAGACAGTTCAACACAGAGCCAAAAATTAAGTACATATTCATGCTCATTACATCAAACTCTCCCATTCTGTAAGTTCTCCATCTTCAAAGCATCTGACGAAGTGGGAGTTTCTCCTACGAAAGCTCATGTAATAAATTAATTTGTTAATCTTTAAAAGTGCCACAGGACTCCTTGCTTGTTTTGTTAGACCCACGGAGCGATGTGTGTACTCCAGAGGCTGTATGGAAGAAT
Organism: Podocnemis expansa; assembly: GCA_007922195.1. NCBI lineage: Eukaryota > Metazoa > Chordata > Testudines > Podocnemididae > Podocnemis > Podocnemis expansa. The sequence continues at coordinate 12,865,224 of ML682024.1, forward strand.
GGCAGTTCTCTGAAGCACTGCCAGGGGATCAGATCAGGACAGCAGCATGGCCTGTGGAATCAAGAGACAACGAAGGACTGTGCCTGAGTGGTGACTTTTTATTCCTTTTTTTTTTTACATAACTTCATGTACCTTTCAGAGAGTGTTCTACTGTCCTTCACTTGCGCTGTCCATTGTTAGAAATAACAAATATTTGTGTTCTCCCCCTGGTAAATTGGAGCTAAACAACCTGGTCATATGAAAGATGGTGGGAGAGATCACATCTTATAAACTCTTGCCTTTGCTCATCGTTATTCACGGACAGCTCTAAACTCACAAACTATTTGCTGTGTTGCGCAAACCCACATGAGTCATTATGTGCTGTGGTGTGCAGAAACCGAGACACCACAAGGTTACTCAGCTCTCTATTGGTCTCTTCCACATTGTAAAGAGATGTCAGGATACTGAGACTTAGGCGTCAAACACTGACCAAGCAATCTCACCAGTGGGCAAGCAGTTCAGTCAAGAACCTCAGCTCAACCTAGGCCTCTCCAGCATCCCCTCCTTGATGGCTGTCATGCTGTCAAGACAGGCTACTATAACAGCTCTTTTGACACACACCTCTGGCTTTGGCTCAAGGCATCCCCTCAGGATGGAGTATTTATCGACTCCTCTCCAGCGGGACATATCACAGAGCATTGTAACACTTGTACTCAGTGACTCCATCCTTTGTTTTCATGTCTTTTAACCAGTTAACGACTCAGGAGAGGACTTTCCCTCATATCTCATGGTTGCTTAAAAGTTTTGGTGATGGACCTTGACAAAGGCTCTCTGAACATCCAAGTAGACTGTGTCCACTGTATCATCTTTGTCCACATTCTTGTTGACTCCATCAAATAATTCTAATAGATCGGTGAAGCATGATTTACCTTTCCTAAGCCCATATTGAGTCTCCTCCAGCAAATCGCGTTCATCACTTTCTGGTAATTCTATTCTTTGCTATTGTTACAACCATTTGCCTGGTTCTGAATTAGGCTTACCAGCTTGAAATTGCTGAGATTGCCTCTGGAGCCTTTGTAAAAAATTGGTGGAACATTACCTTTCCTCTGATCATCTAGTACAGAGGCAGGTTTAAAGCAACAGGTTACATCTCACAGTTGGCAGTGCTGCCATTTCAGATCTGAGTTCCTTCAGAACTCTGGGGTGACACCGTCTGGTTTAGTGACTTACTCCTCTTTGATCAGTTTGTTCCAAAGCCTGAAGAGGAATTGCAAGAAACCCTGGTTTCTATGAGGGGCAGTTGGGGACATTCCCTCACCTCTTATCTGGTCCCTCTCCCACAGCCTTGTGTTGCTGATTCCCGACCCAGCCCAAAGGGAGGGTCAGACCCACAGCACCCAGCTGTGCTGTCTGCTCTAGGGCTGGCCACAGGGAGGCAGCAGAGGGCCAGGAACAAGGCGTCCCTGGCGGCTTGGTGGTCACCTGCCTAGGGTTACCAGATACCAAAGCACGGAAAGGAGGACAGAGAAGTATGAAAAGGAGGACATTGGAGGACACATGGAGAAAATGTAGGATTAATGTAATGTTCTTCTGTTTTTAGGGGACCCTGGAACACTTCCCCCTAAAAATAGGGTGTTCCGGCGCATTCCAGAATATTTTAACCCCTGAAGTAAAAAGCCAGACAAAATCATGTATTTTTAAAATGCCTGCCGGACGGAGGACGTGAAGATAAAAAGGACATGTCCTCCCTTTGCCTGACATCTGATAACCCTACACCTGCCACAGTTTAGGAAAATTATCGCAATAACTTGAGCTAATTTGCATGCCAGTTAATAATTTGCATACGACCAGGGTTTCTCTCCAGGGCAATGCCACAGATCTGTGGGCCAGAGGTCCATGAAGTCCCTCATTCCCTGCCCACCTTTTATCACCCATGATGCAGCCCTGTTGCTTTCCGCATCTCTGGCCTCATCTGCTTAACCCAGCCTGACCTAGAGGGTTCCAGAGCCAGGCATTCTTCAAACTTACCTCCATTTGAAGCCCACAAATTGCTTCTGATGCCAGTGGTGCCTCTTGCCTCTTGCCTTTTGCCCACAGCTGTCATTAAGAGAGGGGCCACACGGGAACCCCAGCAACCCATATTCACTGACAACACCACACAGCAGGCCTGGCCAGCCTTCCACTGGGCTCCAGCTGACCTCTAAACACAGTGAGCACCGCCTGAGGGCTCAGAGTTTAAGGCAGTCTAGCCAAGGCCTGCCCCCTGCCCACTGCTGATGGGACTGACCTGCAGTGCCTGCTGCACTGTTGGTGGGCCATCTGGGGAAAAGGCTCTGTAGCTTCCATGTGGCTAGCATGGCACCTGAGAGGAGGCTGGACAGCTCACACCCGGCTGGAGTGGCACCCCAGCCCCCACCAAACACACCCAACAAGCCAGTGCACCACACAGTCCCCATCACTGAAGCACTGCCGAGCACAATGCACCAGCCCGAAAGAAACAAAGACAATCACACAGCATCCAAATTCCCCTTCTCGGTGCAATGTTATGGCAGCACAGGCTCCTCACGAGAACGTACCGGAGATCCAGTATCCTAGACAAACTCTGAACTGAATAGGTGGCCAGGGGAGGACCCCACTTTGTAGGAAAGTGAGTGGTCCCTGTGGGGGCCCATCAGTCCATGACGTTGCCACCAGAAACTGCAGTGGAGGAGATGCAAGTTTTCTTGTGAATTTCCCGACAAGTGGCTCTCTCTGCTCTTCCAGGAAGCACAGCCTGTTGGGAACAAGGCACTGAAGTTTCACACTGAACAAAGAGCTGGAGTCTCAGCTTTTAAATGTGAAACTCAGCTCAGCCTGACCCATTGGGCTGGGACTAAAACATGCAGCTCTGTTGGCTGGGCCAGGAACTGCACCTCTGTGGGTCATAGTCCTGATGTGGGATGGGGATTTGCCTTCCACTGCAAGGAACCTGGGGTTTTGGAGCAGAAGGCTCAGCCTCTGAGGGCTCCAATTCAGATCCCCCCATGCTGGGGAAGCTGAGATAAGCCCGTGGCTGAGGCATCTGTGTCCTGAGCCAAACCTTGGTACCCTCAGACCTTGGATCTCAGTCAATTTTAAAAGGGATAGCCGTGTTAGTCTAGTCCAATGAAAATTCTTTTCTGTAAGTTCACCCATCTTCGAAGCATCTGAGGAAGTGGGATCTTCTCCCACGAAAGCTCGTGCAAAAAATAAATCTGTTAGTCTTAAAGTGCCACACAACTCCTTGTTGTTTTTTCACTTGGATCTCAGTCCCTGCACTGGCCCAATGCTCTAGCACAAGGGTCTGCAACCTGTGGTTCTGGAGCCACATGCGGCTCTTTAGCTGTCCTCCTTGTGGCACCGGGGTCCAGGGCCCCCTACCACTGGGGGACCCTGTGGGCAGGGCTGGCTCAAGGGGTTGTGGTGCCCCAAGCCAAATTTTGATTTGGTATCCCCCCATCTCATTCATGGAAGTTGAAGACAGTTTTCCAAAGTGCATAAATCTCCACCGTCTGTCTGCAGAGGGATTTAAAGTGCACTCTGCCTACATAACTTAAGCTGCAGGTTGACTAACAGTGCCTGAGCTGCTAAGAAAGAGTTGATGAGGCAGGAGCTAGCATGGTCTTCAGGGGGGCTAGGCGCCCCTAAGAATTGTCACCTGAAGCCATGTCTGTCTCTTGCCTCACAGTAGAGCCAGCCCTGCCTGTGGGCTACCTGTGACGGGCTTTAGGCTCCCCTCAGCATGTGGGGGGCCCACTCCTGGTTCCAGGCTCCTTCTCTATGAGGGGACCCTGCGGCAGGTGCCCTGGCCCAGCTCCTGGCTCCCCCCATCAGTAGGCTACAGCCATTGTGACTCTCAAAACACTTGGTTATTGGAGTAATTTTTAAAAACGGCTCTTCTTATTTTTTGGGTTGCTGACCCCTGCTCTAGCATCATCATGCTGGTGTTGGAGGCTGGTACTAGAACAGAGGGCGTCTCCTTGTCCCCAGGATAGCCAGGGTTGGGGGGTCAGATGGCTTCTCACTCTGATGCTGCCCTGGCTCCCTTAGCTCACAGCAGCTGCTGTCTGAGGCCAGTAGGCAGTGCTCCCTGTCCCCCCCCCCGCCTCTGAAGAGTGTAAGCCTGGCACTGTCTAAGAGGCCACAGAAGCCAGCCCAATGTGGCCGGACAGGCAGCTCTCCTGCATGAAGGGGTAGATCTCAGGGGGCCAGGGCAGTGCCAGCCTGGGACAAGACACCAGGAGCTCTCCTCAGGTAGATACCTCATGTATCATAATCCCCAAAGGGGACCGAAGTGCTGGACAGCCAGATGATGTGACGGGTCCCTGGAGTTTCACATGGTGTGCAGGAGCTAGAGATGCACAAGGGCTGCATTGGCACCAGCATGGATGGGGATCCACTGGCCTGGAACTATAAACAGAAATCAAATCAAATCCTAGGGCTAGAAGGGACCTCATGAGATCATCAAGTCCAACCCCCTGGGAATTGAACCCAGAAGCTTCTGCATGTTAAGCAGAGGTGCTAGCCACTACACTATAAACAGAAACAGAGGTGATTGTCACCCCACAGAGTGGGTGGGGCTGGACCACTCTTCCAGTGGAAACAGGGGGCCAGAGACCATCATGAGCTGGTCTGAGGATGAAGCTGAAGGTTCTGTGCCAGGACCCCCGTCCAGCCCTGTTGCTGCTTCCTTCGTGCCAGCCTGGCACATGGAGGGATCAAAGGGGATGGGCCCCAAGGCCAAGCGGCCTGGCCACTGCAGAGCCCCTTGGCGCTGCAGCTGGGGCTGCTGGTGAACATGGGGGAACTGCAGAGCTGGACTGTGTCTGTCTGTCACCCACTGCAGAGAATGCCCTTGGCTCACTTCAGCCCAGCCCTGGTGTCTACAGCAGCTCTTTTGGTCCCTGTACTCCAGCAGTCGGGGCAGCACACCCCAGGCCTGAGGGAACCTCTTTGTGTTCAGCTAGAGCCAGCACCAGTGGCTGCACTCAGAACCCAAACAAGGGAAGCAGTCCCTGGGAGCCTGACCCACCTTTCTCTCCAAATCTGCAGACTCCCATTAATGCCAGCCCCCCAGCAATGCCCCCTAAAGCCACCCTGGCACCCAGCGTCTGTGCTGACACTGGCGGAGAGTCAGGCAGATATTGGTGCCATGTCTCCAGCCCAGAACACTGATGATTACCCTGCTGCTGTGTGTGGGAAGCTGCCAGCCAGGGCCACAGGGAGGGGCTTCCTTTCAGGAAACCACCCTGACACCCTCCATCTCCTCCTGGAGTCCACCTCCCGGAGTCCAGCTCACTGCAGAGCCACTGGTCAGCACAGCTGCGTCCTGGCAGGCAGGCGGGTAATGGAGTGAGCCCCAGAGTCGCCCGCAGAGTACGGTAAGGGGGGTGCGTGGAGATCCTGAGCCCCTTGAGCCTTTGTCCCCATCTCCCCCCACCACCCTCCACCCCTGCCTGACTCTAACCCTGGCCAGCCGTGGGGCCCAAAGTACTTCACCAATAGCCCTGGATACCAGGCAGGGCCAGTCCCATGGTAGTGGGGGGGAACTGAGGCATAGGAAGGTGAAGGGACCTGCCCAGTGTCACACAGCAAGTTAGGGACTAAGACAGGAATTAGAACCCTGTAGTTCTGCATCTTAGCTCCCCGTCTAATCGAGTTCCAAAGGGGCAGCCGTGTTAGTCTAGTAAAGCAAAAAAAGCAAGGAGTCTTGTGGCACTTAAAGACTAACAGATTTATTTATCGCATGAGCTTGTTTTCACATTATAAGAGGTAATTTGACTTCACCCTCCCTCTCTGTGTTGTTTCCTAGAGTTTGAATCCTTACAAATGCTCTGATTTGCTGTTTCAGTATGACCTGATCCCATGTCTTACACTTCCCTGCATTCATCTTCATCCCATTCTGTAAGTTCCCCCTCTTACAAGCATCTGACGAAGTGGGATTTTCTCCCACGAAGCTCATGTGATAAATAAATCTATTAGTCTCTAAGTGCCACAAGACTCCTTGCTTTTTCTGCTCTAACCACTAGGCCTACTTCTCCCCCTGGATTGTGTGTGACCAGGAAGCCCAGAGAAGGGAGACACAGGACAGGGAGCCAGGGTCACTGAGCTGCTGCTGGGGCTGCAGCCAAGTGCAGGGCTGGTGCTGGGTATGTGTCCCACTGGCAGGGGATGTTGGAGTGGGTGAAGTCTCTTCCGAGCCACCACCTTCGCCATACTGGCAAGCCCACCATAGACTGGTCTCAGTGTGGTCCACTCAGGGATCCGCTGGCAGGGGAGATGGGCACCAGCCCTGGGAACTGGTGGCCCTGGGGTGGGGTCCCTGATCTCAAGCTAATCCCTGAGGGCTGTGGCCAGCTTCCCAGCCAGGCTGGACCTACTGGTCTTGTTCTGCCTCAGCTCCCTGAGACTCTGCACTCCCAGGGGAGGGGAATAATGGAACCTTCCCCTTTATCAATATATCTGCTGGGCTGGAGATGTTCCTCTGTCTCTCTATGTCTGCCCAGTCCCACATGTCTCCCAGCCACCTCTCCCCCATACCCCGCTGCACCCACTCTGTTCCCTTTGCCCCACTCCCCCCTCCTCTCACATTCCTGTGTCCTCCTCCCATTGGCCACGCATACCCTCATTGCTCTTGCCCCCATCCTTATTATTTTTCCCCTCTGTCTGTTGCCCCCTCATTTCTCCTACCCCCTCCACTTATCCCTCTCCATTGTCTCTCTGACCCCTGCTTCCATTCTTCGGTTTTACCCATTCCCCACCAGCACCAAAGCATAATTTGACCAACAGGGGAGCCTGAGGGGCAGGGATTCCTTCCTATTCCTACAGCAGGGCAGGTCCGAGCCAGGAAACCTGACATCTATCAACCATCAATTCACTCTTATGGCCCTGGGCAGCCAGCCTATACCAGTACCCTTCGTTACAGAGAGAGAAATGACTACAGACCCTTTATCTGTCTGTGCCACAGAGCTGAGTCCAAGAGTCCTGGCACCCAGCTCCCTGCTCTAACCAATAGACCCCACTCCAAAGAGTCCTGCCTCTCAGTAGTGTGGTGGCGGGGAGCGTGTGTGAGATTGGAGGTGGGATGGGAAGAAGAGGGGTTGGGGGTAGGGAGCAGATTTGTATTACACTTGATGGGTTTGTATCACCCAGGAGCCCCATCTCAGGTCCAGCATGGTGCTAGGGGCTGTACAAACACAGGACAGATGGCACCTTCTCCAAGGGACTTCCTGAGTCCTCATCTGTAGATCTGACCCTGTGGCTGTCCCCAGAACTGCCCCACTCCCTCACGTGCGCCCTGCTCTGCCCCCACCATTGTCAGTTCCATGGGGCAAGGGTCTCCTTCATCTTCTGCACCACTGGAGAGTGTTGGGTGCCTGATGAACTGCACTGGTGGGGGTGAGTCAGACTCATACAGTGAACTTGGTTGCCCAGAAAGGAAGAGTGCCCAGAAAGCTGCCAGCTGGCGTGGCAACCACAGCCAGACTCTCTGCAGGCTCTGTGGAGGGGAACGACTCCTTTGCTTCCAGCCAGGGGGACGTGTTTCAGTAGAGGTGCCTAGGTGCCCCATGGGAGCAGGTCCGTGGCATTCGCTGCCTGACCCTGATGCGGCAAGTACCATGCAGAGGATCACTGTTGAGTGCAAAGCCAGGCAAAGGAGGGGATGGAAGAAGCCCAGGAATTCAGCATCCCAGTCCCCTGCTCCAACCCCTAGACCCTACTTCTGTTCCAGAGCCAGGGAAAAAACCGAGGAGTCCTGGCTCCCAAGCTCAAGCCCCATGTGTTGCAACCTAGGGCTGTAGATGCTGCCCCTTTCCCTGCTCCTGCCCAGCTGGCCCACTCAGTGCTGGGTGAGACAGACCCATTTCCTGCCATCATCTGTAGCCCTCTGGCCTGTGGGTCATTTCCTGGTTTCAGATGCTGCCTCTGGAGCCTAGGGACGTGAGTCATGGACTCTTGGGCCCATAGGGTCCCAGTCCCATGCCAGCATGGCTTCTGTCCTGTTGCTGGGTGGAGCCACCCACTCCTATGTCTGTGCAGTGCACCCAGCCTCTGGCCCTGTGTGGTACATGGCCAGCACCAAAGCCAGGCATGGCTCCTTGATGACCTGTGAACAGCTGACATCTGTGACAGACAGAGAGCTGTCTGGTTCACCCTTTGTCTGGCAGTCTCCTTGGTTTGCCCTGGGAGGTGGATTGGGCGGCCTGAGCCCCACAGTGCTGGAGGTGTGTGTAGATTAAGCAGTTCCCCTGCAGTGGCTCATCTGGGAGCCCTGCCTGGAGCTGGGGTGGGGGAAGAACAGCGCAGAGCGCTGGCCCCCCCCTCGTGTGAAGGACACAGATGTGGAGCCCGACTGCTTCAAAAATGGCTGTATATTCCCACCTTAGCTTCAGGGATGGGTGCAATAGGGCCTCTCCTGCTCTAGGCTCTTTAGTCTTTGCTATCCGGGTTTCCTAAATGCTCTGAAATCTGCAGGCTGACTTGGGTGGGCTTGAAAATTGCCGAGCCCTGTGGGGTGAAGGGGGTTCCCTTTCCAGCTTTGGGTGAGGAGTGGTGTCTAGTGGTTAGAGCAGGCAGCATCTTGGAGTCAGGACTCCTGGGTTCTTTTCTTGATTTAGAGTGGGGTCAGTTAGTTAAAGGACAAAGACTCAGACCAGGACTCCTGGCTTCTGTCCCCACCTTGGGGAGAGTGTGGGGTCTGATGGCTCATGGAGCTGGGCTCTGGGTGGCTCAGCTGTGGGAGAGGAGGGGCTCATGCCTAGGTTTGTTTTGTTTGAGCAGAGCATTCCCAGGACACAGCCCCTTGTAGAATGTAGGACACCAACTTTTTGTAGATCTTATCACAGCCGGCTCTGCACGCCAGGGGCTCAAACTTTGGCTCCAACCCTCCCTGGTGAGGAATGCAAGGCAGCTTGGGCTGGATTCAGCCTGTCCTTAAGGTGCTCTCTAGAGGCAGCACAGCCCAGCTTGAAATCAGCCACCAGCACCCCACATCAAGGACCTCTTTGGATCTGGGGGACAGCTGGGCCTTGCCTGGCCTGCAGGAACACATGGGGCATGACACCTGTGGGGCTCCAATACCAGCCCGATGTGCCCCACCCCCCATGCAAGCCCAAGGGGAGGAGGTGAGAGCGGCTGCAGATAACCTTGGCCCTGGAGGCCATTGGGAGTGCCCACTCACCCAAAACTAGGGTTACCAGATACCAAAACATGGAAAAGACAGGCAGGAAAGGTGCTAGCATTTATGGCACCCCCCTGCAGCGTAGCAGACGCCAGCACAGACGAGTGACGTCACAGGGGAGTGCAACAGCACAGTCCCCATTTTGCCACCCCTCAAATGTTGGCGCCCCCCTGCAATGCTTACCCGGCTTACCGAATTGCACTGGCCCTGAGGACAGGGAAGTACGAAAAGGGGGACATTGGAGGACACATGGAGAAAATGTAGCATTAATGTAATATTCTTCTGTTTTTAGGGGGCCCTGGAACGCTGCCCCCCTAAAAATACGGTGTTGCGGGGCATTCCAGCATACTTTAACCCCTGTAAGTAACAAGCCAGACAAAATCGTTTAAAAATGCCTACCGGATGGAGGACGTGAAGGTAAAAAGGAGGACATGTCCTCCTTTTGCCTGACATCTGGTAACCCTAGCCAGAAGTGGCCACCTCCGGACCCTGCCATAGCTGTGCATGTGCCTGCGTCCATTGGCCATGCACTTGTGTGTGTGAGAGCATGAACCTGTGCCTGTCTCTGTGCTTGCACCATTACGTGGAAGCCGCATAACTCAGGGGGCTCAGCGCAGCTCCCCCGTACCCCTGTCCTGCCCCACAGCCCACATGGGCCAGCTTCTCCCTGCTCCATACCCCGGGGTGGCTCAGGGCGCCCCGGGCGGTTCCGCCCCTGTCCTGCCCCAGCGGAGGGCGGGCCCGGCTCTGCCTCTCCCTAGCCGAGCAGCCCGACGCGGGTCACAGGGCCGGTGCGGGAAGGCGGCGCAGGTGGACGCGGCCAGCGGCGCGATGCGGACCCAGGTAGCGGCTCCCCGCGGGGCTCGGAGGGTTTTCAGCGGAGCCGCCCCGCGCCGGGCACCCCAGGGACCCTCCCGCGCGTGGGCTGCGGGATCGTCGGGGCTCGAACACGGCTCGGCCCCTGCGGCTGCCCCCATCCGGTCAGGGGTGGGGTGGGGTGGGCTGTGGGGTGCAGGGGGCTCTGACCCGGCCTGGGGGCCCAGCTGCCTACCCCTGGGGTCAGCTGTTTGTTGGCTACCCTGATGGGGACCAGCTGCAGGTGGGGGTGCACCCCCTCCCCTGACTTTGGGGAGCCCAGCTGGCATCCATCCCTCAGGGGTGGATGGAATCAGTTGCCCAGGGTCAGGAGGCTGGGCCGGGCCCCTGTGGCAAAGGAAACCTGGAGAGCTGATCCACTGGCCCCCAGTTCTGCTATGCCAGTGGTTCCCAACTTTTTCTCTGCGGGGGCACACCGTGCCACCTTTAATCAATTTGAGGCACACCACCTTGTACTTTCCACATGAACTCATGAATATTCATGAGCTAATGAGAACTCTTTGGGTAGTTTTTCAAAAAAATTTGTGGTGCACCTGCTCAGACCTGACAGCACACCTGTGTGCTGTGGCACAGTGGTTGGAAAACGCTGTGGTATGCTAAAGTGGTTGAGGAGGGACAGGCAGGGAGACAGGATGCCTGCTGTGCCCAGGCTGGTGCCCAGTCATCTCAGCCTGCCAGTGCTGGGTGAGTTGCCAATGAGAAAACTGCTCAGCTGGGGCGACCCACAGGCACTCTCTCCTGGCCCTTTGAACTGCTGGGCAAGTCTGTGGGATCTCTAGCCTGCCTTGATTTCCTCTGGGGAAAATGGCTTTCCCTCCCCACTGCTCTGCCATCCAACCGCAGCCTGGCAACCAAGGATGAAAGTGAAACTGCTGCTCCCTGGAACGGAGCAAACAAGCCAAGGCCCTATGAATTGTTAAGGGTCTGCACGGCCCCAGCCATGCCCAGGGGAGAAAGGAGGATGATGCCTACCACAAACGGGCACCTGGACTTTGTCCTGCTCTAATATCAGGCACTGCAGTGGCCTTGAGCACCTGGCTCCCTGCAGGCATGCAGCAAAGTCCAGCTGCCCTTGGCAATTCACTTCTTCCTGGCACCGGGGTTCAAAGGGGAGGGGTGGATTCAGGGGTTAAAGTATAATTTGGTGGGCCCTGGAACCTTCCTAATCAGGTGGCCGCCCCTCCTGCAGGTTTGGCCACTCCTGTAGCCCAGCTCCTGCACCCCACATGCCAGCCCTGCACCCCAGCTCCTGGCCCTAAATCCCTTCCTCCCACCTCAGCTACTTCCCCCAATATCCATTCCCCTGTCCCCCAAATCCACCCCCTGCCCCCACCATTACCCACCCCCAAGCTCATGTGCCCCATATACTCCCCATCCCCCGCGTGAGCCAGGGGCCCCAGTACTCACCGGCAGCTGTTCTGGGCTGGGAAACTCTACAGCCTGCACATGCGCAGGGAACCCTGCCCCCCTTCCCTGCCTGCTGAAACAAGGGGGAATGCCATTTTGGGGCCTGCTATTTTTAGAGACCCAGCATTTGGACTCCTAAAAATAGAAAATAGTGCCGGAATGCTGCTTTCTGAGGCCAGCTATTTTTCAATGGTGGGCCCTGGAACGCAGCGTTCCAGCACCATTTTCTATTTTTAGGAGGGCTGGAATGCTGAGCCCTTAAAAACAGTGGGCCCCCAAATGGCATTCCAGGCTGTTCCAGCCCACTTTAATCCCTGGGTGGATTCTCTGGCCACTGGCTGCACCAGGGTCCAGCACAGATAAGTTTATGGTCACCATGCCAAACTACAGTTTCTGTTATCCCTATGCCAGGGCCTACGACTTTTGAAGCCACTTCCCCGGGAATCCCGGCAAGAGAGTGGGCACTGGTGTACAGGATCTGCCTTCCTTTTGCTTGGCACCATTATGCTACCAGCCAAGCACAGAGGGGTGGACATAAAAGTGGATCCAGCTAATCCTGGACTCCCCATCCCAGAGCAGGGGCTGGCCAACCCAAAGGATAAAATGAGCCATTTTTTGAAATTCCTTCAATAACAAAGTGTTTTGAGAGCTGCAATGGTTGTAACCTCCTGGTGGGGGGAGCTAGGCCAGGGTGCCTGCCGCAGGGTCCCCTAGCAGGAGAGGAGGAGGGGGACCCAGAACCACCAGTGGGCCCTGTGCAGGGTCCCTTGGTGGTGATGGGAGCCTGGTGTGTGCTGCCTGCAGGATCCACTGGTGGCAGGCGTGGGGGGCCTGGAGCCAGGAGCAGGCTGCCCACAGGGTCCTACAGTGTTAGTGAGATGCTCTGAGCTTCAGGGAGGCAGCCAAAGAGCCGCAGGTTGCAGACCCCTGCTAGAGAAGAATAGATAGACACTAGCACCCCCTGGCCACCCTGAAACTGCTCTACGTGACTTAGGCTGGGGGATGAAAAGCCCTGTACAAAGCTCTGGTATCAGAGTCTGCCCAGACCAGGGGTTACAGTAAGCTAGAACATGTTCCGGGGCCCAAAAATCTGACAGGCTAGAGTTCTGGGCTCCAGAATCTAGAAAAATTAGGCCCACACATGCATGAAGGGGGTCCAGACAATACAGGAAAGGGGCCGAGACCAGGAAGGTTTCGGGGCCCGTCAAATTACACTTTTTAACTACTGGCACAGACCTTGGAGATGGAGTGAGAGCTCAGCCCCCTGCTGGGGCATTTGAGGTGCATGGTGAAGCTGCAGTCCTGCAATAAACTGTGTCATTGAAAGAGGTGGGAAGAGATGTCCTTCCTTATGGGGCACCTCTAGCTCCCAGTCTGAATTCACACATGGTTGCCATGTACCTCTGTGGGCTGCTGGTGGGTGCGTGTGAGTGAGTGAGTGTGTGCGTGTGGAGGGGAAGCAGAGAGAGGTAAACATGGGGGCCTGCATAGAGTGGGGTGCATGGTGGGGGCTGTGAATTGTAAGTATATTTACCTTGCCTCACACACTCCTTCACAAGGGGTTCCTCTGGCCTGGTCTCTCCAAAGCCTCACCCAGTCCAGCATTTGCAGTATAGCTTTGCTGTTCAGCTTTGTCCCATCCATTTCTCTTCCTGTTCTGCTGAGGCTTATGTAGGTGGAAAGGTTGATCAGTTTTCTGGGTGTAACTAGGCCCTTGCAGCCCTCCACCTCCATCCCACTCTGTGGACACTGACACTGGAGTACAGGTGCCTGGTTTTGCTTTGTCTATACACAGAGATGGGTCCCTGGTGTAACTGTCCCAGCCTTGTTAAAATGGCACCACTCTGCTAGGGAGGGTGCATGTGTCTTGGTGTAACAGTTCTGGTCCTGGGGTAGCTGTTGACATGGGATGTTGTGCATGGTGGATAATAGGGGGCACATGGTCTGGGTCGTGAATATGCTGGAGATGGAGGTACATTGTGGGAGTGATTTGGGGCACAGATGCAAGGTATATATAACTTGGTACATGGCATATGGGATGGGGTATATGGTGTAAGAAGAGCTATGCAGTGTGGGGTTAGGGTACAGAATTTGTGATATGGGATATGTGGAATTGGGGTGCAGGGTATGCGATGGGATATACTGGGATGGTGGTACAAGGTGTGAGATGCAGTACATGGGTGAGGTACAAGATGTGCAGTGGGGTACACTGGGATTGTAGTACAGGGCCTGTGATGGGATATACTCAGATTGGAGTACAGGGTGTGCGATGAGGTACACTGGGATTGGAATACAGGTTGCCTGATGGGGTACACTCAGATTGGGGTACAAGGCCTGTGACAGGGTATGCTGTGGGATGAGGTACAAGATGTGCAGTGGGATGCATTGTGTGCTGGGGTTACAATGTGTGTGGTGGTGGTAGACATTGTTGAGGCTGTGCTTGACTGTTGTGTCCCAAGCTGCTGCTTTTCCTGTAGCCCTGGGATCCCCTCCACATCTCCATGTGTGAGGGTCCCCCTAGAAACCCCCCACTTGGCACTGACTCCTCTATCCTGTGTTGCCAGGTCCCAGGCAGCGGCAGCCATGCCGGTCCTTAAGAACCCCTCCAAGCTGAAGATGGCCAAGGCCAATGGGGCAACGGGCGGTGCCGGGGAGCTGATCTTGCAGAAAGAGAGCAGCACCAACCCCTTTGAGGAGGACTTGGAGATCTCGGGGGACTCCTTCCTGGAGGATGTCGTCCCTGGGGAAAGGAACCCCTTCCTGGAGGAGGAAGAGGAGGAGGGTGGTGGTGGCTTTGAGCGTGGCTTTGTCAATGGTACCCTGGAGGAGCAATTCCCTCGGCGGGCAACTCTAGAGAAGCTGGTGGGCCTGTCCCCCTTCCGTCTGGGCAAGGGCAAGAAGGGGGTGGGCAAGGAGAAGTCTCCAAGTGGGGACAAGGGGTCTGACCGGCGCTCCTTCCTGGGCCGCATCCTCCCGCTGGCTGAGGGAGAGCCGAGGAAGGTGCGGCGCTTCTCTGAAGACTTCAGCCTCCGGCAACGCTTCAATGGGCGGCGGAAGGAGAGCCCAACCAGCCCAGAGAGCTGCTCAGCTGAGCGTGAGTCTGAAGCCGGCAAGCGCATGAACTTCCTCAAGCTGGGTCTGGGGAGTCGGGTGCAACGGACATCCCCGGGGGACAAGCCCAGCACCCCTGAGGCCCCAGAGTCGACACCCAGTACCCAGGAGGTGGAAACAGTCACTAATGTCAAGGAGCCTCTCTCAGGTGAGCTGGTGCCAGGCGCCATCACCTGGGCCGCAGGAGGAAGGTGGCTGGGCAGGGAGTTACACTTGGGTGTCCAGGCCTGGCCATGCCCTCAGTCCTGGGGAAAGACCCCAAAGTGGTAAGTGAAGGGAGTGTGTGCTCCTGTACGGCACAATGGGGAAGCAGCATCCCGGTGCCAGCTGTGGCACACTCCCAGCTGTGACCAGTGCGGGTTTAGTCTGGGACAGGAGTTAAGTCTAGTGGTTAGATCAGGAAGGACTGGGGGGTGGGGGGGCTGTGAGTCAGGACTACTGGGTTCTAACTCTGGCTCTTCGGGCTGTGTACAAGTCCATTTGCCTCTCTGCCTCAGTTTCCATCTGCACCATGGGCTCTTCCCACTGGGCTGACTGTAGAGCATCATTGTGTGTGGGTGCTCCCCCTCTCTGGGCACTGGGGTTGCTGGCTCAGCAATCGCACAGCCATGCTCTTGCTAACATTCCTTGGCAAAACACCCAAGAGCACAGAGGTGCTGTGTGCAGGCAGCCCCTCTCCCAGGACTGCAGAGAGGCCCTGTGGAGAAGAGGCAGGTAACTGGACCCTAAATTGAACCCTGGGAGTGGCTTCCCAAGGCGCCAGGGCCTGGACCAGCCAGTTTCTGAGCAGAGCCCTTATCACTCCCATGGATCAACAGGCTGGAGCCACCCTGTCTGGCCCCCTCCCCAGTGAGGCCCTATTGTCCCATCTAGGCACAGCAAACAACCCACCAATTAAGGATCCTTTGAGGTGCAAATACCTGCCAGCCTGGGGGGATCCTGTGGCCATCAGACCAGGTGCTGGGAGTTCACACCCTACCTTGGGCTGAGTTGCTGGGAGGTTGCAGTGAGGAGGCAGGCTGAGTCAGGGTGTGTGCTCGGTTCTGTGCTGCCCTGGAGGTCTCTGCCTCTGGGCATCCTAGCTTGGGCAGCTATTCTGTGGCACCCCCTCCAAAAACCCTTGGAAAATCCAAAGTCATGTATTAAAAATCATCCTGAGATGGGCCTAGAAATCCTGCCACTGGTTCCCAGGCTGCAGCTCTCCCTGTGGAAGGTTTCTGTGCAAATGTCAGCACCTCACCGAGTCAAGTACTGTGCCCCAAGGCGTGGCAGCGGGATGCCAGGGTGTGGGCGCAGTGGCTGGGTACTCAGAGCAGCCAGAGTAACATCGGCTCATGCACCCATCTTGGGGCTGCACTGCCCAGCTGCCTGTTTGATTTATTGCTTCTGCAGCTAGCCTCTCCTGGACACTGACCCAGCAGTTGCCAACAGAGGGAGTCTCTCGCCCCATTGGGCCAAAGGAACTTGGGGCTCATGGCAGCGTATCCCTGCCAGGCTGAGGTGGGCTCTCCCCACCAGAGAGAGCACCCCATTCTGCCTGCATTGGATGTTATCACTGGCCCTGAGGAGCCAGCAGCTGGGGACTGGGCTGTTCCATCTGGCATCTGGGGAGCTGGCCTGAGCTGATATGTGGGGTTAGTACTCTTGACCCACAGCTCTTCCGTTCCTACTGCTGGTCTGTCAGTGCTGCTAAATCCTGCCCCATAGTCCCACCCTGTGGCTTAGTGTTCTACATACCCAGCTCTGCCAGAGCCCCTCAGTCCCAACCCACAGACCCTGCTATCTGGGTTCAGGGGGTTCCCTTTCCTCCAAGGCATGTGCTGACATCTCTGCCTCTTGCAGTGCTGGAGATCTTGAACCTGATCCAGCGGCGGGACCTGCTGGAAGCGGACAAGCACATCATTGAGCTGGAGGCAGAATGCAGCCAGGAGGCTCCCCCAAGCAGCGAGGGTGGAGAGGGCACCAAGGATGGCAGCCGCAAGGCCAAGGACGTAGCACTGCTCTATGAGGCCCTGATGGAGCAGCTCTGGGCTGTACTGGCCGAGGCCCTGGAGGCCAAGGGCGCCTACCCACCCCTGGAGCTGATGGTGCGGGTCATCGAGCAGGAGGAGGCTGCGGACCAGCGGTGGCAGGATGGGCAGGGGGGTGGTGTGGGGCCTCGGCCCCGGGCCATGCGCTGCAGGTGGGCCGAGGCAGTGAAGAAAGTGGTGGGCGAGCGGCTGGGCCGGTGTGCAGAGGGCAGTAGCAGCAGCCCCCTGGTGGGGCAAATGGAGCGGCTGAGCCGCTGCATGGTGGAGGATCTGGGTACTGTTAGGAGCCACCTGCTGCTGGCTTATCCCCCTGAGTACCAGGCCCTGGGCATCTATGCCCACAGCTACCATGAGGGGCTGGCTCGGCTGCTGGGCAGCATCGTCCAGAGGAACCTCTCCATCACCGACCTCTACTTCATCTTGGACTGGCACAGCAACACCTACCGCAGGTGAGGAAGTGGACACCTGGGGTGCAGCTGGCTGGGGGGCCTAGTGCAGGGCTCCTTGGTGAGGCTGGGGGCTGGGATGGGACTAGATCATGTCAATACCTGGCGCTGGTGGAGAGGGATGGGGTTGGTACCTAGTGAGGCATCCCTAGGAGATAGGCCATGCAAACACCCCTATAGGGGGTGCAGGTAAGACATGGCAGAGTGCTGCCCTCACTGCTCTCTGCTCCTCAGGCAAGTGCTGGGGCGGCTGGACATTGCCCCTTTGGTCAGTGCCCAGGAGGTGGAGCCCCTGCTGCCTCCTGAGACCCAGCGCCGCTTGGAGGAGGCCTGCATCGCAGCTGTGAAGGTAATGGAGGAACCCAGGCTTGACAGGTGGTACCCAATCCCTAGGGTGTCTCCACACACTACCCTCTCCCCCCTGTACAGCACCTCCCACCCCCTTGTCTTTTCCTGTGGTGGCTCCAAGCTGGAGGTGGGAGTTGTTCACCCCCGCAACCCCCAGCAATAGTCTAGGAACTCGGGGACTTTGGGGAACATGGTCTGGCTGACCATTAGGGCCCATCTGGGGGCTATATGGAGGGATTCCTGGGCAGCCCAGCCAAGCCTGGTCTCCCCCATGCCCCCCCACCTGGTAGTTATTTTGATGTTTGCACCTAGACCAAGATTGCTACTGATATGAACCGGGAGCTGCGGGAAGAGGAACACCGGTTGGCACAGGAGCTGCGTCGGGAGGCTGGCCGGCTGGAGCTCTCAAGCAGGGTGATCTCGGTGTGTTTGGGGCAGGACTGGTCCCCACTGTACCTGGCCCCCTGGACATCCCCCATGCCTTTCCCTTTGACCTGCCCCTACCCCACCTGAGCCCCCTTGTTTCTCCTCCCACTCTTCATGTAGTTAGCAGTTCACAACACTGGATGCTGGCACTCTTTGGCCTCTGGCCTGTCATTCTGGCTGAGCAGAGCCAAAATTCCCACTCAGGCCCTGGGGTGCCTGGCATGGTTGGGGCAGCCCATATCCCAGCCAAGGGAGGTTGGTCTGTGGGAGCCTGGGGCTGAATGTGCTGCTGCTGGACTCATTCCTCTGCCCTCTTCCTGCTTCCACATGGGGCTCCCCTCTGCTACACAACCAGTGCCACTCATTGGCCAGCTCCCCTCAGCACTATGCCCCACAGGAGCAGAGAGTTGCTGTCCTCAGGCCAGGCTGTGTTGGGTGCTTGGGGTTTGGCTGGATCTGCTCTGGGCTGGCAAATTGTGGCCCAGGTTCAACTGATGATGCCCAGGGCTTGAGCAGGGCCTGTGGGGCACCCCCTTTGTCACTGTCACGGGTGAGTCAATTGTGCCTGCTGGAAGCTGGGGGCCCCCCAGTCTGTGTGCCTAGCGGGAGGCATAAGGGGTGCATTCGCAGACCCCCTGACAGCTCAGCTCTTCTCCTGGCAGGTGCTGAAGACCCACGTGGACAAAGCCCCACAGATCACACAGGAGTTTGGGGAGAGGATGGTGCTTTGCTGCCTGGCTGGTCTGGCTGAGTTCCTGCAGAGGTGGGGGGTCCTCCAGGAGGGAAAGCAGAGGAGGGGAAAGGCAGGTGGGGGGGCTTCCAGGAGGGATCCTCATGGGGAACGGTTGGGGCTTCCCATGGGTGGCAGGCAGGCTCCACACAATTCAGGCCCATGAGTTCAGGAGCTGTGGGAGGAGAGGCGTATGGGAATGGGGGGACAAAGACACTACCACAGGGCGCAGAGCAAATACTTTGACTCTGTGAGAAAAGAGCCAGCACATGCCCTGCAGTGTGCACTGCTCCAAGCGCCATGGTGTGGGGCTGGCTATACAGATGAAGGACCAGCCCTGTCTCTGGCATGCTGGTGAGGCTGATGGGCCAGGCTCTTCCGTGTGTTGACAGATCAGTGGAGGGAGCCTGGCTATAGATCCCTGTCCTCATGGCGGCTTGCCATGTCTAGGGCTGGAGTGCCAGCACCGGTCTCTGTACTCATGCCCAGCCTTCCTTCCTTCTACTGTTGTCTTCTGGGAGACTGGCCTGGGAGACCAATGCAACTGGGTCTAGGCTAGCCCTACAGGTGACAGGTTTCTCTCCCCTCCCCAGGCCATGCAGAATTTGGATGGGGGAGTTATGGGAGACTGGGAGATAGGATGGATGGGCCCAACGTGGTGACAACTGAGCAGAAGAGATGGACCCAGCCCAGGGAATCTCCATGGGGGTGTGGGTTCCTCCCACTGGAGCCTCAGGGTCGATCAGAGAGGGCACAGTAGGATATGTGCCTGGGATATAAGAAGGCCCTTGCTGGGCAGGGAGGGGCAGGGATCCCCATGGGATCTGAGGACACCCTTCACTAGGTGCCTTTCCTCCCCCTTGGCAGCTTTCAGAGGCATGTGGAGCAGTTCCTTGAGGCATGGGGTGGGAGCGGCCCCCCCACTGATAGCTATGTGGGCAGGACCATTGCACTTGTCAACTGCTGCCCCCCTTTCAGGTAAGACCCCCCTTCCAATCCCTTCATGGTACAAGGGTGCATCAGCCCTTGGTGCTGGGTGAGCTAATCCATGCCCTATAGCAGACATGCCATGTCTCCTGATGTGGCCATACCCCCCATTGGCTTCCTCCCAGCTGTGCCCCCCACCAGGTTTTTCTGGCCGTGCCCCCACCTGAGGCCCCTTGCTAGGTTCCCCCAGACTGTGTCTCTACTAAGATTCTATGCTGGGCTCCCCGGCTGTACCCCGAAGGTGCTCCATGGGGCTCTCCCACAGCTGTGTCCTCCAGAGCCCCCTACGATGTCCCACTGACCCCCAGCCGTACTCTTGATGTTCCCTTGCTGGGCTGTGCCCTCTGCCCCCAGCCATACCCCAGCCCTCCCCTCCACTGGTGAGCATGGCAAGATCAGTTTCCCAGGAGCCTTCCAGGATGAGGGGGCAGGGTTTAGCTTTTGCGGCCCAGCAGTCACTGCCAAGAGGTGTGTGTTGCTGCAGTGCATTGTGAGCCAGCTTGCTGACGGATGCTGTTCCTACAGGAACTACGTGGAACACATGGCACAGTTCAGCCACCCTGAGAGTGAAGCCCTTCAGAGCCAGGCCAACGCTGCCCTGGACCAGGTGACCCGGCTCTGCAACTGTGTCCTGGCCCAGCATCTCTTCAAAGAAATCATGGTATGTTGTGGTGGGAAGACTGGAGCACCCATGAGACACTGTCCAGGCCTGTGTGTAGGGTTATCGGGGTTTCTTGGATGAACAGAGTGTTAGGACACCTTAGGACAAGCAGAAAGAATACAACAGTAACTACCATAATGCCAATATGCCAATTCATGGCATGTCACGCCTAGGGACTGTGGGCAGTGCTAGATCCCCCAGTTCAACACAGATTAGAACTGGGGAAAGGTGCAGAGAAGGGGATGGATCAGCTTCGCAGGAGAAGTTTGAGGGAATGGCCTGTGCTGATTGGAGAAAAGTTGACCAATGGGGGATATAACAGGTGTATAAATCATGACTGAAGTGGAGAACATGACTGCGGAAATATTATTTATCACCTCAAATAACATGAGAACCAGGCTTCACCCAAGAAAGTTAACAGGCAGCAGATTTGAAATAAACATTAGGAAGTGCTTCACACAATGTGCCACCAGCTTGTGAAACTCACTGCCAGGGATGTTGTGAAGGCCAAAATTGTAAGTGAACTTAAAAAAGCATGAGATCATTTCATGGAGGACAGGCCCATCAGTGGCTGTTGATCAGGACAGGGAACAGTCCAACTTGTGGACCAAATCCAGTCATGAATCCTTGTCATGTGTTAACTGGGATAAATTGTGCATATTCTCAGAAGAAGCTGGGGGTGGGGGGGCATGATGAAGTGGCAGAGGCCCCTGTTTACCCCAGCATAGACGTGAGCACTGTCAGGATAGGCAGGGGGCAATGTTCCCGCTAAGTTGTGCATGTGTGCACACACACACAGGTCATGAAACCCATGCACACAACCAAATAAAGCATGCACAAAAAATTAGCACTGTTGCTTCGTTGCGCTCACAAGTTTGACCACACTCGCTGGAGCGTGCACCAATTTGGATACTGGTTCCAAAAATTTGCACAAAAGAAATTTTTGTGCACACAACAGCGAGAGTCCTATGGCACCTTACAGACTAACAGATTTCTTAGAGCATAAGCTTTTGTGGGCTTCAGCCCACTTTGTCGAATGCATGGGTTGAAGCCCACGAAAGCTTACGCTCGAAGAAATCTGTTGGTCTATAAGGTGCCACAGGACTCTCGCTGCTTTTGCTATACACAGGCTAACACGGCTACCCCTCTGGAAATTTGTGCACACAGTTTATGAAAAATTAGAGGGAACACTGGAAGGGGGCTGCTCCCCAGGGGGAAAGGACCAGGCACTGCCAGAGGAGGAGGTGTACCTACATGCCCTGCATCTGGCAGACCTTGCCATCTCTTGATCCAGCTCCCTGGGGCATTAAAAGCAAGGTGTTGGGATGTGTCTAGGACAGGATTTGAGGCTGTTCCGGACTCTCCTAGGGGGACTAGCCTGGAATCTCTGCCTGTCAGGGATTTCTGGAGGTCACAGCCAGCTCTGAGCCCTGGAAGGGCTAGATTGCTGTCCCTGTTCCCCTTGGAGACCCACTTCCAGCCCTCAGGATCCAAATGGATGGGAGGGCAGGGGTCCAGCAGCCTGTCAGAGTGGACACTGCTGAGATCTGACCTGGTTGCAACAGCAGGAAGGGGCCCAGCCTGGCCCCGTGTTCCCTCTGAGGAGGTGCCTGGCTCTGTCCCCTGCTTTGGCACTAAACCTGGCCTCCCCCTTCAGCCCTACTTCCACAAGCTGATGAAGAGAAAATGGTTGAACAGCTCAGAGGCCTTTGACACCATCATTGCGCTGCTCACGGACTACACCCAGAAGCTGCAGAATATGCAGCCTGAGCCATACCAGGTGGGTGCTACTGGGAGCCACTGTGCGGGATAGGGATGGGGCTGCCAGCCTGCCCCTCTGCCACCACTTGGGCAGAAGGAAGACTGGCCGTTGGTGCATGGACACCTCCTGCTCCCCGATAGCTCCAGTGCCACCTTTCCTCTGTGCCCAGGGGTGGGCATATCTCTGACTCTAAATCCTCTGCTGCCTCACTTCTCATGTTCATGCCTCAGTGCCACAGCCCCACCTTTAGCTGTGATGCCTCCCAGACACCACCCTCTGAGGCTAAGCTGACCTGCACCAATGGTGGTGGTGGTGGTGCATGGGGGGTGATTTTCTTCCTGATGTTCTGCCCCAGTGTGCCCTGGGGGGCAGAGTATAGCTACAGTGCAATGCACCACTGATAACACCCTCAGTCCAGCTCCTATGAGCTCTGGGGACAGAATAGGCACCATGCAAGGCACCCTTTAACTTTTTGTGTCACCCCATCCCTCACTGAGACATTATGGGATAGCAGCCTTGCTTTCCCCGCATGCACTGCTGTGGGTGTCCCAGCCGGGCATGGCTGGCTAGCTGGGTTACATTGGTTGTGACGAGAGCGAGCCTGGCCAAGGGGTGTCCCTGACTGTGGGGAGCAGATCCATGGTCAGCATTTACCCATCTGTGCATGGAGCTCCCCTGCAGGCTAGCAGAATCATCTACCCTCATCGCCTTGCAGGGCTCAATGGTGTCCCAAGGGGCTCCCCCTGCCCCAGCGGGCCAGCACTTCCTGAGCCACTGGAGCGGGAGCTTAGAGCCTCCCCCTGGAAGTGGCCCCTCTGCTGCCCAGCTGAGCTGCTGTGTCTACCGCAGGCACTGGTGAGTGATGTGCACCGGCGGGTGCTGATCGAGTACGTCCGGCCCTTGATGCAGGTCCGGCTCACCTGCAGCTCTGCCAAGATGAGAGCCAAGGTGGCAGCTCGGCTGGGAGATGAAGGCCACCAGCTGCAGGAGCTCTTCAGCCGGCTGGTGAGCCAGGAGGAAACTGCGGAGGCAGCCCCTGTGAGGGGGTGGGGGCAGGCAGTCCTGTGAGGCCCTCCAGAGTGGGGCACCACATAATACAGGCATGGGGAGCTGCCCCAAAACACCTGGAGAAGGGGTTTGAACTGCAGGCTATCCAGAGGAGAGTTTCTGAGCAGTTCCAGGAAGGATGAACACCGCCCTCGTGGCAGAGGGTTAAGTTTAGGGGAACTAGTTGGGCCTGGCTGGAATCACAGGGAGGGGGCAGCAGGGTGAAACTCAGCCCTGAGGAATGGGGGCGCCCAGCACGGACTATCGAGGGGCCCTGCCCTGTGAAGTTCCCCGTGTGAACAAACATGAGCTGGGAGAGGAAAATGAGGTACAGAGCAGGGTGGTGATGGCTGGGGCTCTTAGCATCAAACTTCTGGTACCATGCTGCCAGGGGTGCTGTGAGCCCACTTGGCTGACCTCCATTGCTGGGGCTCTCTTGTGTGGTTCAGGGTGGGCCTGTGTACGCTCACAAATCCTGAGCTCCAGTTAGTCCTCTCATAGCCCATGAGTGACATTGTTGGGGCAGGGGTTGAGGGGTTCTCTGTGGCCTCTGTCCCATCCCCTCACCCCATACCGACTCCCTCTCTGCCCCCAGGAGTCAGCTTCATCCTGGCTGAACACAGTGGTGCCTCACGTGGCTGAGATCCTACAGCTAGAGGACATACCCTCCATCCAGATGGAGGTGGGCATGCTGGTGCAGAACTTTCCTGATATTCGGTGAGTGGAGTGCATCTGTGCTGAGCCGTGTGGGGGGTGCGGCCACGATGGGACCCCAGTCTGTGCCCCTCCCTGAGCAGGATACCCCAAATACTCCTATCCCAGCTCCTCTCTCACCCAGCTTGACCCCAGCCTGCTCTCGCTCCGTGCTCCCCTGCTGCGTGTGGCAGAGCCAGGAGGGCCACGGCTCTGGCTGCATCCTGAGCTCTGTGGCTTGTGGCCACAGCCACTGGGAGTGGCAATTTTCGCCCATAACAAAAAGAACACAAGCAATCAGAACTGCAGTGAAGCTCTTGCTTGGCTGCTTGCTGTGAGCAGGAGGGACCTGGGTTGCCATTGCAGACAGCAAGTGGGTTTATAGCAGCAGCATGAGAGCTGCCTGGCATATCCAGTATCTGGTGCTCTTAGGGGCTGTGTTCACACAGCACTCTTATTTCGAAACAACAGAGGTTGTTTCAAAATAAGAAATGCCCTGTTGACATGACGCACGGTTGTTTCGAAACAAGTTAAACCCCATGCGGGTACGAAACAACACTGTGCGAACATGTTGTTTCGAAACAACGGTGACTTGTTTCGAAATAACTGTTGCCTGAACCTGCTATTTCGCTTTAAGCTTTTTTCCTTAATTCGAATTAACAAACTGTTAATTCGAATTCAGTTATTTCAAAATAAGGTGTTATTTCGATACAAGTTGTTTCGAAGCAACCGTATCGAAATAACCCCCTGTGTGTGAACACAGCCAGGGCTCCTAAAATGCAACTGGCCAGGGGCATGATGGGCAACAGTCTTTATCCCTCCTTCCATTGGCTCCTGGCCCTGAAATTAATCAGCTCTAGGGAAAGCCAGGCCCAGTGTGAGACTCCATGCTTTCTGTGGTGGTGAGTTCCACAGGTTGACCCTGCTAAGCCCAGAGATTGTCTGGGGTCCAACAGGCTGGGCATGGGGGCCAGCTCACCACTGCGAATGGGTGAGAAAAAAGGGTAAGTGGCTTTGCCAGCACAGTGTGAGTTTCTGCTTGGGACAGCAGAGAGTGCCTCTCATGCCCCCAAGCACCAGCCACAGGAGTGACTGCAACCTGGAGGAGATCCTTTCTAGGGCAACCTCTCAGATAGTCCCCGCACAGCAGCTGAGTTGAACACTGACAGCTCCCCACAGGGATTCCCCAGGCTGCCCCCATCCAACAAGGATTGAATTGTAGCCCTGCTTCTCCAGCAGGCCCTCCTGCATACACTCCCTCTGGCAGGGGGCAGCAGCAATGCATGCTGGCAGCTCTGCAGGTGCAGGATGGTGCTGGCGTGCCAGTTCTCAGTCCCCCCCATGGGGCTGTCCTCTGTCTGTGGCCAGCAGGCCAAGTCTTTGGCAACATGCTTCCCTGTGGTCCTCCCCACACATCAGGGGTGCTGCCTGCCAGCCTGTGCCATGGGTCACCACTTGTACCACATACAGCTGGTGTGGAAGGCTCGGGGATGCCCCTAGGTGGCATATGCTGGTGCTGAAGAGAAGAGTGCTGGAGAATTGGCCAGGGGTGAGAGGAGCTGGCAGGTGAGGACCTGTGCCTATCTGGCACTGAGTGACCAGCTCCCCAGGTGCCAGGGAGCAGCAGTCAGTCCCCTTGTGTGGCACAAATGTGTAACCAGGGACAATCTCAGTTGCAAAGTGCTCCAGGTGCCAAGCCCTGAAACGGAGCCACGGCACCTTCGGGGTGTCTGCTGGCGACTAGTGTCAGAACGTCCTCTTCCCCCCACCCCTCCCCATACCTGAACCCCAGCACTGTGGCCAGAATTAGAAAGATGATCAAGCTAAGTGGGCTGCCGGGCCAAGACACCTCCCCTTCCTCCACGCTCTCAGCAGTGCTTTCCTGGAACCCAGAGTCACAACCCACTTCCCTGGAGGAGGGGAGATAAAAATACCCACAGCCGTGGTACTGCCCATCACTGGGCTCTTCCATGGCTACCTGCGTCACGGGGAGGGCGAAGGGGGGTTATCGCACTCCTGGAGCGGCTTCTCTTTCCATCTTCCGTTTGTTGCATCCGGGCACAGTGCCGGGAGGTGACAGATCGCCTGCGAAGCGTGGCTGCGGGCCGTTTCCTGCAGCCGGCCTGGGCGGGGCAGTTAGTTGTGCTAGTTGAAGACGGACTGGAGGGGAAAAACAAGCGGCTGGGTTCAGACAGGAAGGGGCCCAAGAGAGACTTCCCGCTGGCAGCCAACTTGGGGCAATTAGCACTGTGGCCACCAGGGATGTGGGTCACATGGCAACTTCGGGGGGGGGTCAGGGTGGCAGATTTCTACCCGTCCAGATGCAACCCACTCTGCCTTCTGTCCCTGTATCTCTCTCCACCCATCCCAGTGCTGCATAACCCACCCACCTACCTGCCTGGCACTGCTCTCTGCCCTAACCCTAAACTTGCTTGGGAGTGGATGAAGGGCATCTACCTCTGCAGAGGCCTCCCACCTAAAATCAGCTCCCTACCAGCCAGCTTCATCTTCCAGCAGTGGGATTAAAAGGTCACCCTCTACCCCCTCCTGTCCGCTCCAGTATTCCTGGCTGCCTCAAGCTCTGCAGCGGAAGCACCCGAGGAAGGAAGTGTAGCAATTGGCCGGGTGTACCTTCCCTCTTGGAGCTCGTGGGGTGTGCTGTGCTTTGGTACAGACAGCAGCTCATGCCAGGAGTGGCGTGGCTTGCCGGAGCTGACACCAGCGGTGCCATCTTCCACAACCAGCCCTGTCTGGGCTGCAGCACAAGCACGGGGCTGGCTCCTCCACGGGAGCTGACTGGGAGCTCAGAGGCTCTGGAGGGGAATGCTGGCGAGCCGTCGCTTTGCTGACTACACGGGCACTTTGCCAACATCCTGAAAGTCCTGGCCAGAGCCTCCTGGGCTTTAAATAAACTCCTGCCCCACTGTGCGGCCTGCTGCCTTTGCATAGTGTGTGTGTGTGTATAGCAGGAGTGGTGATTGGGGGATCGCCACAGGCTGATCCCAGCTTGCACACATTGCTGGCAGGGGAGACTCCATGTGATTGGGGTAATTCCCTTCCTGCTTTGCAACTCT
This sequence comes from Podocnemis expansa, assembly GCA_007922195.1. Lineage (NCBI taxonomy): Eukaryota > Metazoa > Chordata > Testudines > Podocnemididae > Podocnemis > Podocnemis expansa. Next base: position 12,892,000 of record ML682024.1, read on the forward strand.
TTGGGAAGCTCCTGTCAGTCCACATTTCTTTGGACAGGTGGGGCATGGCTGCCAGGGCCTGGGGGTGCTCCCATGGTGGTAGCAGCTGTGTCCCACTCACATTAGGTCCTTGGCTGGGGAAGGAGGGATTGCACCCCTCAAGTGGCTAGTCTGATGGGCTCTCCTCTCTTGGCTGCCTGGGAGCTTGTTCCCAGGTTTTTGTGCCAATGATAATTTCCTGGCCTCTCCCATCTCTGGGCGATGCCCTGCTTGCAAGCTCTGGGCATGGCTCTGCTTCTGTGGCCAACTGTTCTGAGCAGCACCCCTCACCCTTTCATCATCTCCCCAGGAGCAAGCACGTGGCAGCCCTGCTGGACGTGCGAGGCCTGCGGAACCAGGCACAGCGCCAGGAAATCTTGGGGGTGGTGAAGGACCTGGAAGTGAGCGAGGCCGATGTGCCCCTTTGCAGGGAGCGGGCCTTCTTCTCAGAGATCTCCACTATGCGTGAGGTGCACTGCTTCCCAGGAGCCTTGCCACGCCTGCCACATGCGTGTCTCTCCTGCCTGGGCAGGCTCCGCTGGGGGCACCGAGGTTCTACACCCAGCTTGTGCCAGACACAGCCCAGAGAGCAGGTGACTGATACCCAGGTGTGAGCAGAACTCAGTGCCCAGGCCACAGAGGACTTTTGTCCTGTCAGCCTGACAGGTGATGCAGGACAGAGGGGTCGGCCCAGCCACCTGTGGGCCCTAATCCAACCCCAATGCATCCATCCTGAACTCACCCTTGTCTGCTGTTCCAGTGTGATCCTGGAAGCCCAACTCAGAAGAACCATGGGTGAGGCCTGGGAGGGGCTGACTGTAAGCACCCCCCCCCTCACAGCACCCCCCAACATGGACACTTTTCTTTCAGAAATTGCCATTTTTGTGGTATCTACTAAAGTAAAATGTGTGCAAGCAGTGTGTGCTGCTGTGTTGAGGGGGCATGAGGGGATGTGCTGCAGGGGGCAGGGGAGGCAGTGAAAGAGCTAGGCAGTGCTTTTACATCTGTGGATATACCTCCCCTCCCCTGCATAAGGGGCAGAAGAGACTCACTTCACCTGGGGGAAGCCCTCTGCCTCACAGAAAGTGTCTGCCAGTGGCCTGAGACCCTCAGCTGTACCCTGGCTGTGGGGTGGGTTTGAAGTTTGGACTGTAACTGTATGATAAACAATAAATGCACTAATTTAAAGGTTACCCCCAAGTGTGTCATTTGCCCCTATTCGAGTGTTCCCCAGCTCAGCTCCTAAGGGGCTGCTGAAGGGTGGGGAGGAAGCCTGGGGGCTCTTTCCCTTCCACCCCCAGTTGCTGACTGGCCCCCTTCACCTCATCTCTTTTGGACTGTAGCACTTCAGGGCAGCCCTTTTCTCCAGGCTGTGGCTGGCAGTGGGTTCCTGGTCTGTGTCTTGGGCAGCATTTGGCACAGGTGGGTGAGTGTCTCAGCCATGATCATTGCCTGGCCCTGGATCACACGCACAGCCTGACCCTTTGTCCCAGCCCTGCCCCGCCGGGACACTTGCCCCACATCCTGGCCAAGTCTGTGGCAGTTTCCAGGAACACCCTGGCTGCTCCAGGGGCTCCTTGTGCAGGGTGTGGCAACATGACAGCTCTTCCCACCATCAGGGGCAACATGGCTCCACTCCTGCCCTATGTCAAGATGGGGTCTGGGCTGAGGGCGCCTGTGAAGGGCCAGGGGTCCCTGAACCCTGGTTTGCTCCAGGGAAGCCAATGGAGTCCAGCCAGAGCTCAGAGGAAGGAATCGCTGTGTGCAATAGGAGCAAAGCTGGGAAAGTCATCAGGCTGTGTGCTGCCAGCCCTGCAGTGGGGGGGAGTGGTGGTTGGTGGCATTTCCCACACACCTGGATCCCCAGGGGGGCAGAGGCCCCCAGCACTCATACTGCCTGCCCTATGTCAGTATTTGAACCTGGGGGGGGCGAGGGGAGGGGCCCTGGGCCAGGATTAGGTGGGGAGCAGGAGTGGGTGAAGGGGGTGGTATGGGAAGGCTTGGGTGAGGGGGGCACCTGAGATGAGAGCCATGTTGGGGAGAGAGTGGCAGGTGAATCTGCTAACAGCCCCCCCCCCCCCCCCGTTCTGATGGTGCTTTTCACTCCGGTCCCACTCCCCCACGTGTCCCTCAATCACACAGTGCAGTCTCCCCGCCCACCTGGCCTTCCAGAAGTCCCAATTTGACTGTATCCTTCCCCAGACCACTGGCTCCCCTCTGTGCTTGTGCTCTGGCACCAGACCATCCCAACAAGGGGTGGGGGAGGTTTGTCCTGGCATGTGCAACTGCTCAAATGTCTCCACAAGCTATTGAGATCTGGCCTGGAACACAAACATCCATCATTGCATGCCTCAGACACCCGTCCCAGACCCGTGTAAACATGGTGAGGAAGGGAGGCCCATTCATCCTGCCAGATGTAAACAGTTCTGATGGCAGAAGAATAGCCAGGGAATGGGCCAGGTGCCCCCCCACCCCAGCTCAAAGCCAGGTCCCTTCCCCATCCTGCTCCAGTCCAGGTTCCTCCACCACTGCTACTTGACAGGTTTCTTCCGCCCAGTTCTCAGTGGCAGGCCCATGGCTCTGATGCTGTATCATACAGTCCCGGGATGGGCCCAGTGGCTCCCACTGATGCTGGCTGGAGCTCAAGAACTGACAAATGCAAAACAAAATCTTCAAGAATCTGAGAAAGTGGGATTTTCTCCAAGGAAAACTCATGCAGTAAATAAATTTGTTAGTTTTTAGCAGTACCACAGAACTTGTTTGTTTTGCTGAACTCGAACATGACTACCCCTTTGGAGCTTGTCACAAATGCAAAGAGGTTTCCGCAAGGGGCTGGGGTGGTGTCAGGCTTGCCGGCAGCAGCTTGTGGGGGACCCGCTTTGGAGCCGCTGGACACAAAGCAGGGCGCAAGACCCAAGCTGGCTGTGAGCTGGATGCTCTGTTTCCCCAACCGTTTGTAATGTGGAAACTCCCATGTGTCCTATAACAGCTTGCCCACCAACTCACCAGCCTTCAGGAGAGCTGCTTTATGCATCCACAGTAGGTTCCTTGCCGGCCCAAAGGGCCAGTCACCCCAAGTCAAGTGCCCTGAGATCTCTCCTAGGAGCCCACCCTGCGAGCTATGTTCCCTCTAAGCTGTGCGTGTCTGCATGTGCACACAGGTTGTGAAGCCTATGCACACAACAAAATAAAGCATGCACAAAAAATTTCAGCAGTGTTAATATTTTTGTTACTGTAAGAAGGCAGTTTCAAATAGCATGTTTAAAATAAGGTTTTGTAATTTATAAAATCATTTCCCTCATCATATCAAAATAAAATGTAGATATTATTTGCATCATACACACTTGCTTCATTGCACTCACAAGTTTGACCACACTCACGGGAGTGCGCACAAATTTGGATACTGGTTCTGAAAATTTGCACAAAAGAATTTTTTTGTGCATACAGACTAGGAAAAATTAGAGGGACCATTGCGGGAGCCTGTCCTGAAATAAATTGAGCTACAGATTTTATTAACGAGGGAAAGGAAATGAGTGTTAAAGCAGGGAGTCCATACGCTTGAGCTCCCAAGGGAAAGCGAAGGTGCTAGAATCAGTATGCGTTCTCTGGCCATCAGGGCTCACCCAGGCCATGCACCAGAGATTTTTGCTTATGCCGAGCCCAGCCTTGCCTTACTGCCATCTTTCAGGGCTTTTTATTCCTTCTCCATTTGTTGGGAGTTGCAGATTCAGTTGGGGGCAGGGCCGAAATTCAGCTGCCCTTCTCCCTTTGCAGAAATGGAGCACTTTTCTCTGATGGGCCTGCGAATGCCTAGTGATGTGCAGTGCAGAGGTGAGGCCATTCCAGTAACTTAACGCCAGGGCTACAGATGGGAGTGGTCATCTGAAAGTTGGCAGTACCTCGCCTGTCTTCTGTTAAAGTCTTGTGGTCGTCCTATGTGGCCAGCGTTAACACCCCAGGCAGCAACCCAGGTTTGCCAGGTCCCACTGAGGCAGAGGGGGTGATAAAAGGCCTAACTGGCCCCTGACCCCAGCCTGGAAAATCCTGCAGTGAATGAGGCCATGGGGTTGCTCCTTTCTAGGTAGGCCTGTTCATGGACTTGGCCCCTTGGCCACCTGTGGCAGCCCTTGGTATCTGAGCTGCTGAGATGTTGTCTGAGGGAAGCAACCCCCATGAGTTCACTGGGCTGGGCCGGGCCAGGCTGGGTCAGCAGGTCCCTCCAGTGCCAGGGCTCTCAGCCTAAAAAAGGCATGATCCAGTCTCTGTCCATCTCCAGCCTACTCCTTGGCCAAGCCCTGCTGGGCCCCTCACAACCCTGGGGAACCACCCACTGGCTTGCACAGCCACAGCCTAGCTAACCAGGGCCACATACACCTGTAGCAAGGAAGTAGCCCTCTTGCTGGATAGGGATGCACTGTGGGAGTCAGGCAGGGCTTGGCATAAGTACAGAGCTGGGCTGGTTTGGGTGCCTGTGGCAGTTGTGGGGCTAGAGTCATAGTGTGGGGGGGATACCTATTTGGTTCGCCGGGGTTCATCATCACCTCCATTTGTCTCTGATGCTTGATGAACTGTTTGGAGATGCAAAACAACCAAGGAGTCTTGTGGCACTTAAAGACTAACATTTATTTATCGCATGAGCTTTCGTGGGAGAATATCCCACTTTTATCAGACACTTTGAAGAGCTTCTGACAAAGTGGGATATTCTCCCACAAAAGCTCATGTGATAAATAAATCTGTTAGTCTTTAAGTGCCACAAGACTCCTTGGTTTTTTTGCTTTACTAGACTAACACGGCTGCTCCTTTGGAACTTGTTTGGAGATGGGAAGTCTTGGCTACAGCAGCCCCAAAATCTTTGCTCTGGGGCAGGACTGTCAGTGCCTGGCCCAGAGCCCCCGGGACTGGGCAGACACTGGGACACTTCACTGAACACCAACCCTCCCCCCTACCTTTTAGCCCTGCATGCCCAGGCAACCTCAGAGACAGATGTGGGCTTCCCTCCCTTCCCACTCTGGGCCAGCCTGTCCCTGTAGGGTCCCCCAATTCAGCCTGAACCTTCTCGACAAGCCAGGCTGTGCCTCTAGAACCACCCCTCCCCACAGGCCAGACTGAACCTCCAGAACCCGCCCCACACACTGAATCACACCATTCTCCAGACACCACCACCAGCCCAGACAGCTGGGAGGAGGGGGGTGGGACTCATCCTTTGCCCTCCTGGCCCTGAGGGTCACATGGGTGGCGCTGCAGGCGGCCAGCCAATGTGGCTATAATAAGCAGCATGATGCCCCTGGGAGGAAGGAGCTGGTGCTATAAATACCTGTCCCCTGTATGGCCTGGCACAGGACAGTTCCCCTGGGCCGTGGGGCTGGCCCCACCAGTCTGCTGGAGCACAGAGCCATGGGGTGGTCATGGGGCAGGAGCAGGGGTCACAGGGTATCAGCAAAGAGAACGGAAATGTGGAGCCTTCCAGGGCCCCCAGCCCCCTCCTGGCTGCTCTGTGGCCTGGCCCACAGCCCTGGGGTCAGGGGATGTTTGTCCTCTGGGCAGCACAGGAAAGCTGCTGCTCCGGCCGTGTTTCCTCCAAAACAACACAGCCGCTACATGGGCCTGCTACACAGGCAGCAGCATTGGGGGGGGGGGGGGGGGGGGCTCTGCCTGCAGGGACCCTGCCTACACCAGCCCAAGCTTCTTTCAGAAGGGGATGCTGACATTTCTGGCACTCCCCCAAAGATGCTGATGCCACAAATGTGCCCATGACTCCTTGCATCTCAGGAATGTTTTGACTGGAGCCCTCCTACCTGTGGCAACTGCAGCTGCAAGCCCGACCTGGGATTCCCCCAATACAGCCCTGCTGTTGTCTCTCAGTCTCCACCCACAGCGTCCATCAATGACCCCCCACCCCCCATTCAACTTGTTCTTTCCTCCTCCTGTTTCTCTTGGTTTCATTTCTCCGCCACCTGCCCTTGTGTCTGTGACCCCCAGTTAAGGGTGATTTTTACCCATGATTTTCTGTCAGGTGCCCCTCCAGTTCATTTCACTTGGGCACCCATTATGCCAGGTGCTGCACAGACACATAATGACTGAGATCGGGGGCCTGTCGGGCTGAGCACTGCACAGGCACACAGTGACTGAGATTGGGAACCTGTCAGGCTGGGCGCTGCACAGATGCACAGTGCCTGAGATCAGGGACTGATAGCACCTGGGGCTTCATGGAGATATGATCAGGCTCAATTCCTCGTTCCTGCCCCAGCCAGCCCACAGTCTGCAGAGACCAGACAGACCCAAGAAGGAATCTCACTTTCAGGTTACAGCCAAGTGCTGAGGCCCAGACAAACCCAGGGATTTTCCCAAGGTCATACACAACCTGGGCAGCAGAGCCAGAAGTCAAACTGTAGCAGGGCTGGCTGCTGAGCTACAAGGTTGCCCTTCCCTCTCCAGGTGTTATTTTTAACTTGCCAGATTCCAGCAACTGGCCCCACTCTGGTGAATCAGACCCAGGCTGGTCTCTCAGTGACGCCAGGCAGGACGAGAACGAGAATGTCTTCCTGGCTGACGGACTGGCGGGAACATGAGAGACAGACGGGAAGCTCTTCGCAGGATGTGAGTGCTGACGTGGGCAGAGGGGCACCAAGCGTGTTGGGGTATAGAGTGTGGGAGCAGGGAGGATACAAGGAAAGCCCTGTCCAGTTCTGCTGGTGTCCCACAGTCCTGACCCACAGTCCCCTGTGTGCCCAGGCCAGGTTGGCCTCCTTTGATTCCCTGCAATAGCTCAACTGATGCCTCTTGCTCCAGAGCTCAGACACCAAAGTGACAGCCATGCGACCCAGTGTCAGTCTGACACATGGCGCTCATCCCAGACAGGGAACCCTGATCCTTGCAGTGCCAGAATCTTTGCCCCCGCCTCCATTCGAGCCTTGAGGGCAGAAAAGGGCCATGATCAATATCAGGGGGGTGCAGGAAGGAGTGAGGGGCGGGGGACGACTAGCAGTAGCAGGGCGACTGTCCACAGCACAGAACTAACACTAACTTTCCCTTGACAGGGCCATGGAGCAGAAATGAGCTTCTCTGTTCAGCTAGTGCAGGGGTAGGCAACTCCTGGCACGTGTGCCGACAGTGGCACCCAAGCCCATTCAGAGTAGCATGCAGCACCCTCTGCAATACCACAGAAATTGCCACTCCTGCCACTGAAAGCCACTCTGGACGGCTTCCTTCAGGTGCAGCTGGGATACAGGGGGTCTCCCCATGCCTATGTCTCCATGTGACACACAAAAAAGCTGCCCAAAGTGGCTTCTCTTTGTAGTATCATGTGCCCCAGAGGAACTACTCTGGGTGGCTTCTTTCTGCAGCATGCCTGGGAACCCCTGAAAGGAGCTGCTTCTTTTCGTGGCAAGATGAGCCACTCTGGGTGACTTCTTTGAATGGCATGCCTGGGAAGTGCTCCCATTCCAGTTGTGACTGCTGCTGAATTTTCAGGCAGCTGCCACAATTTTTCAACAGAGGGGGCTGCGGTTACAAGCTGAGAGGCAGGGAGGAAGGACTGGCATAGGGGTTGGCAAAGGTTGCTGACCCTTGAGCTAGCATGTGGCTGGTTCACTCCAGGTCCTTCATGGCTAGGGTTACCAGATGTTAGCCAAAAGGAGGACATGTCCTCCTTTTCACCTTCACATCCTCCGTCCAGCAGGCACTTAAAAAATATATGATTGTGTCTGGCTTTTTACTTAAAGGGCTAAAGGATGCTGGAATGCCCCAGAACACCCTATTTTTATGGGGAAATGTTCCAGGTCCCCATAAAAACAGAAGAATATTACATTAATACTACATTTTCTCCATATGTCTGCCAATGTCCTCCTTTTTGAACTTCCCTGTCCTCCTTTCCATGCTTTGGGATCTGGTAACCCTATTCATGGCCAACCCCCAACCAGGCAGTGCCGGAAGCATTGATGGAGTTGCACATTGCGGCCCCTGGGAGCACAAATGGAATCCTCAGCTGCAAAGGCCAGTATGAGCCCATGGTGTCCTAGCAACAGCAGAGAGATGGTCACCGTGACAACCTGGGGATCATCCTCCTGGCCAGTGGCCTGTCACAGACCACCTCAAAACACCAGTGGCCAGAGAGAGAGACAGAGAGATGGATGGAGGGAAGGAGTGGGACAGATGGACTGAATGGGACAGGCCAACAGATGGAAAGAGGGAACAAGACAGTTGGGTGGATGGTGGATATGCGATGGACGGGTGGAGGCAGTGGAGCAGATAGATGGAGCAGAATAGACAGACGTCTGTAGGGAGGCACTTGACACTGAGCCCTGGGGCAGGCACCTGCCCCATGCCCCGTTGGAACCTCCTGGGCTTGCCCTACAGCTCCTGTCTGGGTTGCAGCTGTGGCTCTATAGTTTGCCAAGTTGGGACAGGCTGGAAACTGCCTCCTCCAGCTTTGCTGGAGTCATTGGGCTGCATCAGGGGAAGATGAGGTCTTGTGCCCCAGCAATTATAGAGTGGGAGGACTCATGGGGAGCAGCTGAGGCCTGCTGATCTGGACATTCCCTGATCCTATCTTCCCAGATGGTAACCTGGGCTGTCCCTTCCCCTCACCTGGACCCACAGCCCATAACCTGAGTGAATCCTAGAGATGTACCCATTATCCCAGTTGAGCTGACCCCCACCTGGCCCAGTGGCATGAATACTTTTGTCTTAGGGTTGTATGTGCCCTTTTCACATTGCCATCTATTGGTGGTGGCTGCTCCTAACTGCTATTACTGCTTACTCTCAATCTCTCTGGGCTGAGCTGCGTGGCTTGTGTACGAAGAGACAGATGACAGGCTATTTTTGGAGAAGTCCAGGGAAGGGCAGGGAGGGGCAAGGGGTGGGAAATATTTGACAGAGCCTTGCAGACTAGAGCGGCTGACATGGTTGAGCCCGGACCGGGCATAGCCAGCTGGCGCTCATTGACCCTGCCTGAGATGAGGTGGGTTAGCAAGGACAAGATCTAATTGTTCCCCTGGTTTCCCACGTCTTGTCCCTGCTGGGCTCCATGTCCCCATTGCATGTCACATCTCTTCTTCGGCCTCTTTTACCCAGGTGTAGCTGGAGTAGCTCAAACTTCGTGGGGCCAGATCCCTGCTCTAGGGAAACCAGAGCTGCTGTTGCAGCCATTGAAAATCTGTTGATTTCTCCCAGCTGCAGATGTGGCCCTTCTTGCAGGACTATTCCTAGTGCTGTGACGGGTAAGGCTGGATCCCCGGCACTGGGACAGATCACAGTGTTCTAGAGGATGGTGTGACGGCACAAGGGTCCCATTCTCCCTGGCTTCCTTGTGCAGCTATTGATGCTCACACTGTGTGGGTGCAGAACACACCCCACTTCACACCACTCTGTCCTAGTGTCAGTGGTGGGGTCTTTATGCCATGTTGGGAGCCTGTTCTGGAGGGAGGGCTCTGAGTCTCACAGCAACCTGCCCTATCTCCATGTCCAGGTTGTGCTGTACTTGTCTTGCCTCATCCTTTGCAGCAGCTGGAGGCTCAGGGTTCCTGCAGTTCAAATTCACAACCTGGACGGGATCCTCAAAGGCTGCATCTCTTGCGTCCTGTTTTGTTTCTTTTATTTGGCAGGTTCAGGGCGGGGACCAAGTAGGGGTGGGGGAGATCAGACTGGCTGGGGCAAGGAAAAGTCAAGATGCTGCAGAGAATGGGGAAATGTAGGGCACAATCCCCAGCTGGTGTCAATCTGCCTCACCCCATTTAATAGGCCTGCTGACTTCTGCTTCTGTCCCAAGGAGGGTGAGGGAGTCCTACTTATCCTGAATTATAAAGTATCAGCTCCTAAAGCATGTATATCTGGGGAGAGAGTGTGTCCACTTCTCTGAAAGTTAGAAAGTCAGTTTGTAACTGCAGCAGTGATGGGGAAAAACCCATGGGCCTGACCCCAGCATCAGCTTGAGACTCAGAGATAGGAGGGAGATGGAGAAGCCTCACCACTGAGCATTTTGTTAAAATCCCATGGCTCTGCACAGCCTGTCTGAGACTGTTTCCAGGTTTCAGGCCATTGATGTTGTGTGCCCTGGGCCCAGGCCCCATGAGTTGAGGCAACACTGGACCCTTGCCAGATGGGCTGTAATCCCTGAGTGTCCCTGGGACCAGAGCTGTGGGCAAAGGCTAGAGCTGCTTTCAAATGGAGAAGATTCAGCCCTGTGTGGGGGTGCTAGCCTGCGTCAGTACTCTTCCTTCAGCTCCTAATGGCCAGAGGGAGGGAGCATCAGCTGAAATCCCAGCATTGGCTGAAATCATCCTTGACTTGCCCACACACCCCTGCCTGCTGTCCCTGCTGATCATCTTCAACCTGCAGGGCAAATCCAGGCCACAAGGCTGGGCCCAGGGCTGGTGCATGGTGCTGACCATGCTGGGAATAAGCCCTTTGTGCTCCCAGCCCTCTACCAGCTAAGCCAGTCCCACATGACAGGGCATGGGTGACATCTAGTGCCTGCTCAGGGCAACGCAGGGCTGGAAAAAATGGTCCTCAGGGAAGATCAGGCCTCTAGGACCTAGGTTATGAACCTGAGCCCAGGTGTCAGAGCAGATGTGGTGAATGATCAGCCCCAGGTGCCACTGCCCACCTGCATCAGTACCTAACTCCCCACAGCTCTGAAATGCCTAAGCCACCTAAGTGCTGATGCTGCCCCACAGTTAGAAAGGTGGTTGGAGCCTGAGGCCGAGCCAAGCCCTTGAGGGGGATGGCGAGCACATGCCGCTTTGTCAGGGTCTGATGCTGCAGGTGTCTTCTGAGGCCTACCAGCACCTACAGCCACTGGGCTGGGGACAGCCCAGGGGTAACGAGGGCAGCTGGCCAGCTTAAAAGTGTGAGGTGTGAGCAGGCAACAAAGAGAGGGCTTGAGCTGGGTATCCTGCTGAGCTGTTTGTGTTAGTGCTAGCCAAGGCTTTCCTGGTAAGGTCAGCTCTAGAGATCACTGAGAACAGCCAAGCCTTCTCATGTTCTCACAGGCCCACCTTCTTAGTCACCAGACAATAAACCTGTTTGCGTGATATGGAAATCCCCAGAGTCCAATTTCCTTAAAGCTGGGACAATGCAAATACACCTTTCGTTTAGGAACAGTGATTGCTGCCTCATACATGTACTGTGCTTTCCGAAGTAAATACCTGCCATGGTGGCAGAAATGTGGGTGTCATTTTCTAAAACACTTGATTTATATGATATATTTTATAGCAGCTGTTCTGTTTCATGTGTGTACTCACAGCCCCCAATTTGAGAACCCCAGGTTCAGGCATTTCACTGGATTTATTTAAAAGAAAAAACAACCCCTTTTTTTTAAAAAAGCTTAAAAACCACCCAAAAAGAAAATGGAATCAGCAAATAAAAAGCTGTGTTTCAGGGTGAACCAAAACATTTCCTTCTAGACTTTGCAGTTTGCTCATTGAATAATCAACGATTCACTCAGCTTTATTTCTAGCAGATGATGAGATTGGGAGGAGAATTCAGCGACTGGGTCTCAGAAGCTATCCAGAAAAGTGGACGGACTGTGTGTAAAGAAGTCAGAGCATCTGCAGCACTGGCACACGAGAGAATCCCCCTGTAGAATTGTGCAGGAAAACTTCTGGGACTTAACATAGAGCCTGTCCCAGGCTATGTGGGGAGGATGGAGCCCTGTTCTTGCCTTAAGCAATGTCTAACAGCATGGGAAGCATGCAGATTCACATTTAATCACTAAAACAAAGTTTGCTTTAAACTGTCTTTGTGTTTATCTTTATCACAGGGCAGAAAAGCAGCTGGGAAAAGACAGGGCGTAGGAAAGGACTAGATAAGGGCTAGGGGGTCCCTATGCAGGTGCTGCTTTGTAGTTGGGCACCAGCAGGGAGCAAACTGCAGCAAGGAATCTCCGCAAACCAGCACCTCTATCAAAAATCTGGGGAGCCGGCCTGGTCCCCTGGAGAATGACCAGACCAGATGCTCCTCAGGGTTGCTTTGCTGGGATGTGCGTGGCCCAGTTGCCCTGGAATCACCATTTGGAGGGTTCTGATGGCTGTCAGGCCAGAGTGCTTTGGCATGTCCCTTGTCTGGACCCAGAGCTGTTCCTGGGCAGTTGACTGGTGACAAAGAGCAGAATCTGCTGTAGTTGCAGAGGTTCTCTGAGGGTCCCTGGGCTCCATGGAGGTGAGAGGCCTATGAGACATCACTCCAACTGCTGCCGGGGCTGTGGTCTGCTCCTGGAAGAGTGCCCGGAGGGGTCTGATGGGGACCTGCAAGGTCACAGCCAAACCAGCCCATGTACTTCATGGTGGCGGGGCCTTCTTGGCACAGGGTCCAGGCAGCTGCGCTCGGCTCCCAGTAATACACGGTTTTCAACCAGTGGGCTGAATCCTTGCCACCCACCACGTAGATCCTTCCCCACCAGCAGACAGTCCCTGCAGACTCGATGGATCTTGGCAGTGGTGGGATGCCCACCTCTTGCCTCACTTGGCCATCCTCATTCAGGAAGAAGCACACATGGGAGGGCTGGTAATTCTCTGGACAGCAAGCCCCCTCTCTGTCCTCCTCAAGGCCATTGTCTCTGCAGCCCCCCACAACACAGATCCCATGAGCTGTGAGAGCAGCACCTGCATGGCACAGCCCCATGCCCAGTGGCACCTCAGCCCAGGTGTCAGAGCTGACATGATAAATGAGCAGCCCCCGGTGGGTGGCCATGGCACCTGCCACATGTTTCTTCCCAGCGATCAGGTAGATTTGGTTGCTGAGTGTGGCAGAGGCAAAATAACTGAGAGGAAAGGGCAGGTTGGAGGCAGGAGCCCATCGTTTCTGCTGCAGGTCAAAGGTTTTAGCAGAAGCAAGCTTGCCTTCTGCCTCTGCACAGCCCCCAACAGCATAGAGCCGCTGACTGCACACCAGGAAGCCGTGGGGGTCCGGGGCTGGGACATGGAGGGGAGCTGTGCCCACTGCCTGTGGCAGGCGTCATACTCATGCAGGCTGGTTGAAAAGCAGCCGTCCGGGCCGCAGCCCCCTGCCACATAGAGCTTGTGGCCTTGGACTGCAAAGCCAGGGAACTGCACTGGAACTGAGCCCAGTGGTTCTCCCCACCTCTCCATGCAGGGGTCAAAACAGTCCAGGGGAGACTCCACATCCTTTCCTGCTGTACAGCCCACACACACGATCACCTCCTCATACATACCCTGACGGAGGCTCCTGCTCTCCCATAGTCGCTCATCCTCAGCCAGCTGCTTCAGCTGCAGGGTCCCTGAGAGCTCTGCCATGTCTGCCTGGACTTCAGCCAGTTCCTCAGGTGTAAGCAATGGCAGGCGGATGTGGCCCAGCAGCTCCCGGAGCTGTGGCAAGCGCTCAGCAGGGGCAGCCTTCACCCAGCACCCCACAGCCTGATAGACGGCCAATTCAGAAGACACAGAGAGGCCGTCAGAGGAGATGATGCTGATCAAGGTGCCAGGGTCCAGGTGCAGGAAGGAGTCGTGCTCTGAGAGAGACTGGAAGTTCAGATCGACATAGTGCATGGCTGTGTGGAGCAGAGCCAGGTGGTTGTGGGCCTGAGCCAGCACATACAATGTGAGGCAGCTCTCCTGGGAAATGTTCTCCATGAGGAGCCTGGCAAGAGGAGATCCAAGGGGGCAGCTGTTATGGACATCCCCCAACAGAGCAGAGCAAATGGCTGCTCCATGTGAGCCAAATCGACAAGGCAGCGTGGGCCCCCTCCATTTGCCTGGGCTCTCTGAAGCCTGGCCTGGGCTCCCACTCTGTCCCTTTATTCCAGAAACATGATGTTAAGAGAACATTCAGGGAGCAAAGTCAAACCCTCCAAAGCTAGGAAATGCCAGAATTGGGGTGGCAACCTGCATTCTACCCCTTTCAGCCTGAGCTTAAGGCAAGTCATTCATTATTCCCCAGAGCTTTTAGGAGTCTTAGAATGTGCCCAGATTTGGGCAGATTTTCCAAAGGCTCCCACCCTGATCCCCTGCAAGCCACCTGCAAGCACAGTGGCACTTAGGGCTTCTCGGGGTTTGGAGAGCATGAAATATATCTCAACCCAAGGCAGGCAGCTAGCTGGGCTGGCTGGTGACAGCTCAGCCCAAATGGGTCAAGCTTGGTGAAACTACAGACTGAAAATGGGCTTCTAATGGAAAAGGCTTTGGACTCATAACTAGGGGTAACTCCCATCTCTGCCTGGAGGATGATGGCTCTGTGGAGCAGCTTGGACCAGACACAAAGCTGAGAATTCTTGCTGAGGTCTGGAGTCTCTCGTTCATTAATTTATTTTGACATTCCCTTTTTATCCACAGACCGTAGGAACCTAAGAACAACTGGACTGAGTCAGACCAATAGTCCAGCAAACCCAGTGTCCTGTCTGCTGACAGAGGCCAATGCCATGTGCTTCAGAGGGAATGAAGAGAACAGACGATCACCAAGTGATCCAGTCCATCAGCCATTTCCAGCTTCTAGCAAACAGCAATCTTTCTTGAGCCCAGGGGTACCTTTGGTTTTCTCAACACCCCCTGGCAGTGAGTTCCACAGGTTGTCTGGGCACTGGCTGAAGAAGTCCTTCCTTCTGTTTGTTTTAAACCTGCTATGTCTGCCCAGACACCACAGGAAACCTCCCTCCCGCATCAGCCTGAGCCTACACCTAGCCATAAAAGCAATGGTGAGTCTCTACTCTGCACAGGGTTCGGAGTGCACACACCTGTCCCACTCCGAGCTGGGAGGAGCTCCCATCTTCTTTCCCTAGAGGCCAGCACAGCATTGCAGATGACAAGGTTCCAATGGGGGAACGAGAGGCTGAAGGTCAGGATTGCCCAAGCAACAGGGGCCCTGCTTGCAACCCATGAAAGGTCTGGTTCTTAGAGGGTATTTCCTGAGTCACGCCCCTTTGAGTGTGCCAGGATGGCTCCTGGACTTGCTGATCGCTTTAGAGAGTCTTGGACCATGGCCCCTTCTGTCCCCAAAGCCCCCAGCTAAGCAGCTACAGAAACTTTTGGTGTTGGTGCTGCACATTAATGGAAACAATTGTGTTCTGGCTTGTAGCATCCAGGGTCGCACCTCCAGCCCAGCACCACAGAGTTCATTCCCCACCCTCCACCACCACAGGTCCTCCTGTGTCACCTGGCAACTGTCTCAAGCAGTGGGAAGATCTGGAGCTTGCTAGCTGCTATGAACAGCTCCTGGCACACTTGGCTGTCAGCGCCAGCTCCTCCATGTACAGATAGCACAGGATGCTCTGGAGCACAGAGGGTGACACATCCGGCAGTTGAATCTGCCCGTCCAGGGACTGCTCAGAGGCCATCCCATCCTGTAAGTAAGGGCTGGCAGCGCCCAACACCAGCCTGCAGGGGAGAGGATTAACTTTCAGTACTCCAGGGAGCCATCACTGGCTTGGTGCCATCCAGAGCCCCTATGTACTGGTCACAGCACATGCCTACAGGCCTGGCATACCCCCAGGGAGTCCCAACTCCACCAGGAACAGCTGAGGTGTGTGGGGATGCAGGCTCCAGTGGATATGTGATCAGGTCAAATCACGTCACAAAAAGCACTGTCCCTTCTTCTCCCCAGTTGATGAGGGTTCACTCTCAGACCCCAGTGCAGTTTGTGGCATGGGCAGATGGGGGAAAACATGCCACATTTTCCTTTGTCAATGGGGCAGACCTCACCAGCAAACAGACAGCATTACTGTGGACTTACAGGGCAGGTGCTTCTCATAGTGGAATTTTGTTTTAAAAGCTGAAGTCCCTCATGTGTCTTGGGACAGACAGCATAGATCCCAGGGGTCATGTTTTAGCCAAGAACATGAAGGACGCTCTGCCACAGCAGGGCTGAGTGCTTCATTACCCTCCAGCTCTGTCCCAGAGGTGACTGCATTTTAGTCCTGAGCGAAGCAATCTCTTCAGGATCCTTGGGCCTCCCCATGCTGCTCTGGGCTCTCTGCACCAGGCTAGGTGGCATCACCTCCCCAGGCAAAGAGCCCCTGCTGCTCTGGAGCTGATACAGGTTTTCTGGATTATCTGCCTAGCCGCTGTTAGCAAGGGGGAGCACAGGGCAGGAACGTACGCACCTATGACAGGGGAAGCCCCGTCCTGCAGCCACCAGGGTGACATCACAGAGTTGCTGGGCCTGGTACAGCTCCTGGAAACCTGCAGGGATGATGTGATAAAGCCCAGAGTGTGTTAGTAAGATGGGAGGTGGGGGGGAGGCAGCAGGAAAATGCCACCATCAAGAGGAGTTTAACTGGGGTGTGGGGCAGGCATCATCTTGGGAAGAAGGAAGGATGGTGTCATCACCATCAGAGGAACCAGGGTGGTCATTCTCATCCTAAAGGCCATGTGTTTGATGAGTTTGAGCGTCCTCAGCCCCAGGCAGGAATCCCTGCCAAAAACCCCTACCACCAGTGACACTGAATGTCCACTTGGGGTAGACTCAACATTGAGGCCGAGGACTGGCTGGAACCAGAGGCTAAACATCCCTCACACTGGATCATGTGGAACCTATCGTCCTGCCTCTAGGGCCCTCCGGCTAGCTCCAGCACTGAATTGAGGGGGAGTGGGGGGAACAACAACTGGATATGCTGTTCCCCTCCCAGTAGCTCCAGGGTGCTGGCCAGAGCCGCAACCTCTCCCCTACCATGGAGGAGGTCACTGCACTGCTCCAGAACAGGGAGCTGTTGCCATTCACATCACCCTCAAAAGCAACCAACTTACCCTGCTGCAGCCAGGGCACCAGGAACTCTGGTTTTACTCCAGGCTCATCTTTGGTCCCAGCCGTTGGGCATCCAGGATCCCAGCCACGGGTTTGGGCTCTGGATCAGCATCAGGGGGACTCCAAATTGGGGCCAGTTCTGCTTGGGGACAGGGCGGGGCAGTCCAGTCACCTCACCTGTCCATAGGAGAGGCAGCTCTTTCGACAGCCCCCGAGGGTGGGTGAAAATGGCACCAAGTGGCCTCAATACACCCGCTTCTCTCCTTGGTCCCATCAAATTGCTTACTGCCTCCAGCACCCCCCCACTGGCTCCAGCCCAGATGCTCCCTAGGGAGCCTACGTGGAAATGGGCAGCTCTTTTGTTTCAGGACCGGCCACCAACCCACACAGCAACTGCCCAGGGCCTTGCTTGATGTCAGTCCTAGCTACAAGCTCTGTCCCCTCCAGGCCCAGCCCCAGCACCCTCAAGCAGGCAAAATGCCAGGGTTGGTGTGCCCCAGCAGAGCCAGGCACCCTGGATTGCCTCATGAGGCACCTGCATTTGTGCTTGCGTCTCTCCTCAGTGCTGGGGGCAGTGAGGGAATTTGCTGGGTGCCCACCGCGCTTTCCTTTGCACCCACTCACCAGCACAAGGCCGTTGGGAGCCTGGACTGATGCTGCTTTCCTGATGCCCCAGCCCCGTCCTGCAACCAGCAGGTGATGTGCATCTATGCAGGAGCCAGGCATGATGCTGTGTGACCCAGCTGGTAGCAGGGATATCCCCAAACCTGGGACCCCCAGATCCTGTCCAGGCCCCTCTGTCCTCAGGAGTGGGGGCGCACGGGAGGCTTCCCCAACTGAATGCTAGGCATGACACAGAGATGCCCCCACAACCCCACTTCTTGCCTCCTGCCAGCCCCTCCGATCCCCCGTCTCTGCTTAGCCCCCAGCACCACGTCCTTCCAACACAGGAGACGTCGCCTGTTGGAGGCGGCTTCCAACTGCCCCACGGAGCCCCCAGCCCTGTGCTGCTGGGGCAGCTTTTAAAATGAAAGGACCAAGAGCTCCCCATGCTCCCCATTGGGATCGCTCGGCACTGCCCAGACACCCCCAGAGGCATCCCTGACCCAGGCAGTCTGGACAGACACAACAGCGAGAAGGGAGAAGAGCATGGTCATCCCCTTTCCCCAGGGCCCTCCGTGAAGGGCCTCTCTGGGGGATTCACACCCCTATGTGGTTGGGGACCCTTAGGAGAGGATTGCTCTGGGGTGGGGCAGCCCTATGAGGCCTCCCCTTCCCTAAGTGACTGCTGCTCCCCCAAGGGCAGGTTTTTAATTCATTTTATCCCCTAAACATGGAGCCACAGCTGCACACCAGCCTTTAGTCAGAGTGATGGGGGGGAACGCAGGTAGCCCCAGCCCAGCAGGTGCTGTGCTCCCCTCTCCTCAGAGGAGGAGAGCAAGGAGGAAGTGCCCAAATGACTCCCGACAGAGGGGGAGAGAGAAACGGGGGACATGTGAAGGCAGGGAGGTGAGCAAGGCTGGCCCAAGGTTTTTGATGCCCTAGGTCAGTGGTTGTCAAAGTTCAGGTTGCAACCCAGTACTGGGTCACAGACCCGTAGGTACTGGGTTGCAGCACCAGTGCTGCTCCCAAGGGAGTGGGAGGCTGCCCCTTGCTCTCTTGCTGGCCTGCACTGTTCCTGGGGGTGGGCACCCCTAATCCCCACCCCAACTGTATGGTCACTGTTCAGTTTTCTGGCAGCAGCCACTTTTTTCAGTGGACGGTCGCCACATGGCAGAGGCGTCCAGAGCTGGATCCCTAAGAAAAAAGTTAGACAACCACTGTCCTAGGCAAACTAGGACTTTGCCCACCCACTCATATGTTATAAGAGATGACATATGAATATAGATGTTTTTAAATGGAGAAAAACATACACTTCTGACTAATTTGGTGCCCCTTAAAGTCTGGCACCCTAGGTGACTGCCAAGTTCACTTATACAGTTGGACCAGCCCTGGGGATGAGGGGAGACAACCCTCACCCATAGCAGGCCTATATGGTGTCAAGTTAGTCTGACAGGATCTATTTTCCACAATCCCCTGTTGATTGGCATTATACTGCCCTCCATTAGTTCTTGATTAATCAAGCCCCGCATCAGCTATTACTGTAATCATCATCTGTGTCTTGATTAATCCACATCCACATCTTGATTAATCAAGTTCCTCATGATCCATTATCCTGGCTGGGATCCATGTCAGATTGACAAGTTTATATAAGTAGCTGGGTCATCCTGTTTCTTCCAATCTTCCGGCACTTCCCCAGTGCTCTGAGACTCATTAAAAGTCAACATTAATGGTCCACGGAGCTCCTAAGACAGCTCTTTTAAACCTCTTGGATGCACATTATTGGTAACTTTTGATTTTAAAACATTTTACTCTATATAACATCCTCCAGAGGTACGAGTGGAATGGAAAGAGTGTTAACACCACCATATTATGAAACTGTTTAAACCATTTCTCCCTTAGAACAGAACAGAAATATTTATTGAATATGGGGTCTGCCTCTTCTGCATTTTTACTGATAATTTTACCAGGTTTCCTCAATATTCCTCACCTATCTCCCCTGTCTCGCCATTTCACTCCCCGCTCCCCGCACTGGTTTAGCTCCAGGGTCACAGCTACATGCGCTAAAAGCCTACTTGGTTTTATTAAACAAGAACAGATAATCCCAAGTCTCCAAGAGCTGCAGGGACTGCATAATTTAAGCTGTTTGCTTCTTAAATACATAGGGTACAAACTTCAAAGGGGTGGAATTATAATTTTTAGAAGTTTCTTGGCAGGAGACATGTGTTGCACCATCTGTGCAGGAATTAAATATTATAAATAAAACCCTGCCTTCTGGGTTGTATTTTTTTAGGTCCACAGCATCCTCCAAACCTTGAACAATGAACACTATGTTCCAATTATAGGACAACGGTGGTTTAAACTGCATGGTTTAAGAGCATGTTTCAATGAGAAGGTTAAGATGTGACTTGCTAACAGTATGTAAGTACATGGTGAAAGAAATTCTGACAGTCACAGGCTCTTTAAGCTTCTAGACGAAGATGTAAGGAGATCCAATGGCTGGCAGCAAAAGCAAAACAAATCCAGACTAGGAATAAAGCCCTTTTTGTAAAAGCAAGGGTAATTAACTACTAGAACAGTTTACCAAGGGATGAAAGAAGTTCCAATTTTAAAGTCACAGCTGGGCTCCACTCCACTTTAATGGGAAGTTCTAAAGGTTACCCCTACCCAGTGATAGGAAAACAAACAAGGAGTCCTGTGGTACTTTTAAAGACTAACAAATCTATTTATTGCATGAGATTTTGTGAGAGAAAATCGTACTTTATTAGACATTTTGAAAATGGGAAACTTAAAGAACGGGAGGAAAATAAATGCAGGGAATGGTGAGTTACTTGCCAGTAACTGTCCTTTTTCAAGATGGGCTGCTCAGATTCATTCAGAAGTAGGTGTCTCTGTGCCGGAGCACCTGATTGGTTGGAACTTTTCCCCCTAGCCTGTCAGAAGAAGGCAGGCGGCCATCACCCACCATGCCATCCCGCGGCCATATATGTGGCTGCCACGTGGCCCCTCCCCAGTCCCTAGGAGTCATCAACTCCAGATGCGGGGGGAGGGATCTGAATGAGTCCGAGCAGCCCATCTTGAAGAAGGACGGTTACTGGCAAGTAACCCTCCATTCTGCTTCAAGCGCTGTTCAGATATGTTCAGAAATAGGTGACTGCTAGCTATGCTGATGGATGGCGGGTGGAGTTGGCTCTTTTGCGTTCAGCACAGCATGTCTCCGACTTGGGTAGCTGTCCAATGAGCAAGGTCCTGGAGAGGTCGAAGGAATCGACCTAAGGACTGTCATCCAGGCAAGGGTAACCTGGGATTGCAGGACCTGACCCAGTGGAGGGAAGTAGGCCTACTTTGTCTGAGCGCCAGCTGTTGCGCTTGTGCAGGAGGGCCTGAGGTCACTGTACGTGTAAACATGATACCAACGTATTGTGGCTATAGTCGAGAAATGCGATTCTAACTGCTCTGCCTAAGAACGTACTGGCAGAGGCACAAGAGAGCCAGAGGGGTTAGTGTTCTGGCAGCAACACGAGTTAACGTATCTCCTATAGGGAATTTCAGAAGATCGTAGGATTGTTGGGCTGGGAGTGGTGGGTACTGACACTGCAATAAATGGTAGAGGAGAGGTAGACCGTGTTTCCCTCGGTCAGGCAGTGAAAAGCACTTGCGGCCCATGAGCCTGATGAGAACATGGACCTTGTGTGCTTGGTGTCCGAAGAAGGGATGGATTACCAGAGGCAGCTAGGGACTAGGAGAGTTACTTGTCCTAGATAGGAAGGGGAAAGTGCGGATAGCCAGCGGTGGCAGCTTACAACCTGATACATCACATTTGGGAATAAGGCAACAGGACTGGCATGGGGAATGGAAGGTGCCTAACCCACCAAACAGCCCTATACAAGGCAGACCAGGCAAGGAACTTCTCGTGAGCCTGACGAACATATTCCAGGCCTATGTGAGTGTACCGATGACGCTGTGG
Organism: Podocnemis expansa; assembly: GCA_007922195.1. Lineage (NCBI taxonomy): Eukaryota > Metazoa > Chordata > Testudines > Podocnemididae > Podocnemis > Podocnemis expansa. Next base: position 12,913,274 of record ML682024.1, read on the forward strand.
TGGTCCCTGTTGAAGAGGACTGCCAGTATTGATTATCTTGTGAAGACACAAGGAAGTAATATTGTCATTATTTCCCCCTTTTATTTTCCGGATTCAGCGGTGGAGAATGGCTGAAGGAGTATAGGGGCAAGAGGCTAATTGCAATGACACAATGCCCAGGAGTAGGCTCATAAGTATGATAATCCCTGGTGCCAGATCTCTGTGGCCTACGGGATTAGGCCCACATTGGCTTACGTGACTTCGTATCACTGGAAAGAGCCCAACCGGTATGGTGCCAACCCTAGGTCTGGTGACAGACAAAGGTGTGAGTCAGGATTGGGGTTCCCGTAGGAAGGGCCCCTAGGGAGAAAATGAGATATACTGGAGGAGGGAGCAGCGTTCTCCGTGGGGACGGAGTGAAGGTCTGCCACCGTGAAAGTGTACATGTTGCCATCTCCCCAAAGAGACTTCCAATTTATCTGCAGCTGCTACTACGAGCAGGGGCATCGCTGGCCAGGGGAGGGAGCTGGGGCATGGGCCCAGGCCTCACCCCTGGCCCTCAGGCCCCATCCCCAGCCTGCAGGCCCCGCCCCTTAGCTGGGACAGGGCGTGGTGCCGCCGTGCTGCTGTAAGCGGCTAGGCCCCGCATCCCTGGCCGGGGACGGGGCTGCCTCAGGTGCATGTGGCCAGGCCCCAGACTGTCCGCCGAGGCCGCAGGCAGCCAGCCCCAGATCCCCGGCTGGGGCCAGGGCCAGAAGAGGCCACAGGAGGCTGGGCCCTGCATCTCCAGCCGGCGATGGGGCTGCCGCGGCTGCCAGCAGCCAAGCCCCAGATCCCTGGCTGGGAACAGGGCCGCTGTGGCTGCCGGCAGCTGGGCACTGGATCTCCAGCCTGATTGGGCCAGAGATCCGGGACACCAGCGGTGGGGTTTGGGGCACGTGCCCCGGAGTGCCCAGCGCCAGCAACACCCCTGACTACAAGTGTGCTTCTGCTGTCATTAGATCTTACCCAGAGAGTGAACTCTATCAGGGGATGGCTAGCTCCTGAATTCCTGGTGGCTGGTCGAAATCGGGGCGGGTGTCATATGAGGTCTATCCAGTGAGAAAGGCCCTTAGGAGTAGCCCAGGACGGAAGCATACAACCAAGAAGCGACCAGTAGGGCTAGAGAACCCCCGGAGCCTGATGAAGAAGAGGGAATTGTACCCGTGGGACACCCAAACAGGGTTGTTCTGGAGCTAGGCTGGAATGACCACAGCGCTATGGCCATCCCTTGGGAGGAGCTACTGGAGGGACTCGCCTGGTAGATAAGGCAATGACTGGGACAAGACTAGTACCCCGCCTATGGGGGTGGTCTGTGGACCATACCTATAGAACCCAGCTGGGGTGCCCTCTGCTGGCCTTGAACCCTTGACTCTGAGGATAAGACATCTTGCCTGCCCGCTGAACTGACTGGGCAGCTTTGACTGTGAGTTTAGTGAGGAAGGAAGAGAGACAAGTGTGTTCAACTCTGCCTGAGCGACAAAGCGGTGGGAGAGGAACATCGGTATTATTACCTCATTTCCTCTCATGGCCGTGGCCTGAGAGACCCCAATTTGAGTGGGAGGGAATGGGCACATTAGATTTGGGGAGAAAGACGATGGGAAAGTAATACCAGTCCACCTTGTCAAAGATACCCCGTGTACGGATGTTCGGTCTCCATGGTGCATTCCGGGTATCTGTGAACGACAGGCCCAGGGGGAAAAAGGAGCCACTGTTTGTTAGGGTAGGCAGAAATGAAGCGGGGACCCAGTTGGTGCGACCCCTCAGCAAGTCGTTCACCAGGCTGTGAACCAGCTGGCGGTAGTGAGTGTAGGGGTTTCATCACTGGCATGGGGCCCGTGAATGAGTTATTAAGGCCTGCGTCCCTAGACAGGCTCCGGCCCACATGTCTGATACTTGACAGGAATATGCCTGCTCTGTGGGTTCAGGAAGGGGTTGCCATATCCCAAGCTGGAGGCACATACCTTAGGGCCTTGGATGGGGTTGATCAGACGCAAGCTATGTTTAATCTGGTCCCATTAGTGACAATCGAAAGGGGGTTAGGGTGGCACATAAGAAAGGTAGAGAGGGTCTCCCCCTCGCCACTTTTAGGGCAGGGGAGCGGACGGGAACGAAACAAGGGTCAACAAGGGGGCCTCCAACCACCTGCTTGGGGGGTGGACCGGTAGTACTTTGTCCATGGGGAAGCATGTGTGAGTGACGCTCCCTTGTATGGAAATAATAGCAGTAAAGGGGAGGGCCCTGTTTAGTTCATAGTTGGGATCGACAGAGCAATACATTGTTCGATGTCTGGCGTGTACTCCATGGACCCTTATGTCTCCCGTAAGGTGAAGGAGCTGCAGCCCAAGGGAGGTGTTGTGTACAGGGCGTGATAGTGCCCTGGGGCAAAAACCATCCTCTAAGGCAGTGGTTCCCAACATTTTCTCTGCTGTGGCACACCTTGCTACCTTTAATTAAGTTGAGGCACACCACTATACAGTTTCTAAATGAACTCATGAATATTCATGAGCCAATAAGCCAATCCAGAGTTCTTAGAGTAGTTTTCCAAAAAATTTTGTGGCACGCTTGCTCAAGCTGACGGCACACCTGTGTGACATGGCACACTGGTTGGGAAGCACTGCTCTAAGGGATGCCCACAGAATTTTGACCGCAGATCCCCAGGTTGTGGAGGGGGGGGGTAAAGTCCCCTCAGGTGTTGATGTATTCAGGTAAATAACCAGAGTGTGGATATGTGCCCAACCTTATTCCTACTCAAAGGAAGAGAGGCTACTTAACCTCTAAACCATCTGCCCTCACCCAGAGGGAGAGGGAGAGGTGGAAGAGAAGGCTGTCTGTCAACTTGGAAAAGGCAGAGGGGCACTCCACTGCAGAGTTTGGATGGCAGACAGCATGGCTGTGAACATAGACAGTAGTGCTAATTGACCAGTTGAGATCCTTCCCCACAGTTGCACGGGGAAGGGCCTTGCCAGGAAGGTCCCCCAGGTGGGTTTCGAACTGAAGTTGTGGTGGTGGGGATTAAATCCTTACCAGTAACTACTGGGGGGGGGTCAGCCTACTATGGGGCCCTATGGGGCTGGAGGACGTGGAAGAGGCCCCATCGGGAGAAGGCCAAGATATTTTAACTCCCCCCAGGGGTCATGAGCGGTCCCCAAGATGGCTGAGGTCTCTTGTCGGAAGAGGGAATCGCCCCTGAAGGGGAGATTGAGAGCCACATGCTGGGAGGCCGGGGGTACTCTGGCTTCCTGAAGCCAAGCTGTGTGGTGCAGGGTTACCGCTTCAGGGCTGCTGTATCCACCGCGTCCCAGGCTGACAAGAGGAGATCCTGGGAGGCTATTTTACCTTCCTACAAGAAGGCATCATACTCTTCCCTGGCCTCTGGTGGGAGTACATGTCTAAATTTGTTTATTGACTCCCACACATACAACATGTATCTGCTTGTTAGAGCCTGATTGTTCATGACCCGCAACTGGAAGGCCGAGGAAGAATACACTTTTCTTCCCAGTAGCTCTAACTCCCTTGCGTCGGTCGATGTCGGGAAGGGATGGCGGGGAGTCTGCCCTGGCCCTAAGGCCACCTCTACGACAGCACGAGGTGGGACTGGGTGGTGGGCGAGTGAGGGGAACTCTGACCCCAGGACCTGGTACTTGAGGCCTGCCGTGTCTGAGACTGGGGAGATGGAACCCGGGTTTTGCCAGCGGGAGGAGGCCTGGTCCCAGATGCTAGAGTGGAGGGGAACAGTGAGTGGTTCCGGTGAGGAGAACACGGGGCTGAATAGGGCATCAGAGGGTGCCTTAGAGGATTGGACCTCCATCCCCATGTGGGCTGAGATGCGGTGCAGAAGATCAAAATCCGCCAACAGATCGCCTGTGTAAGAGGACGGTACCGGGTTTAAGGCTCTCCACAGTGCTGAGGGTGGTACTGGCATGGTCACAGGGGTCTCCTGCAGTGACCGTTCATGAGGGCAGTACCGGAAAGATGAAGGCGCCAACATCTGGCGCCGAGGCTGTTTTGAGCCCTTTGAAGCCCCTTCCCCTGGGCTGGAACAAGGGGAAGCATCTCAGGACCCAGGGGGCGGTACTGGAGACGGTAGAGTGATATGCTGCCGAGGAGAGGGCTCCACAGTACCAGAACCCAAGGGGGTGACGGGCTCTGGAGCTTCGGAGCCCGGGGCTGGTGGCAGGGAAGGAGAACGGTGCCGTTTGTGTTGGGCCCAGGCCCTCGACATGAAGGCCGGCTTGCCCCTTCTAACAGGTGCCAGGGAGGGAGGTGTAGGGAGCAGGAGGAGCACCCCGGCAGCCTCCACCACCTCCGGGGTTGACAGGATTGGCGTTGACTCTGACCACTCCCGGGGAGAGCCCCATGTCGAAGACGCAGGGCTATGTCAGCGCCCCAGTACTGGGCTTGAACGCGACTGGTTCCGGGAAGAGCCCCGTGTGGGAGACGCAGGGCTGTGTCAGCGCCATGGTACTGAGGTCAGTACCGAGCTTGTCCTGTGGCCCCTGTCAGCATGGTGCTGGGTGGCTTCCAGTGCCGAACTGGCACGCGTTGCCCGAGGAGGTCCCGAAGCCTTGGGACAGGAGTGCCAAGCCTGCTTGGAGGCCAGGGCACGATGCCTTTGCTCCCTGTCCTTCACTGTCCTTGGCTTGAAGGACAGACTGATGGAGCATGCGGTGACCATGAGACTTTCGCCCAGGCACCGGAGGCACTTCTTGTGGAGATCGTCCAGCGAGAAGGCCTTGCTGTATTCGGCACAGGGTTTGAACCTTGGCATGGTGGACGATGGAGTAGTGCGTTGTTCCGGCCTGGGAGGGGAGAACTTCTTCGGTGGAACTAAGTCCACAGATAGGTGCTCCCAGTCGGGTGAAAAACTCATACAGTGAACGAAGGACAAGTTGCTTGCAGATGCAAGGAGCAGGCAGTTCCACAATGGATGCAAAGGTGGAAGAAATGAAAACTGAGGAGGGACCAGGCAGTGGCCACATATATGGCCACGGGGTGGCGTGGGGGGTGGTGGCCTCCTGCCCTCTTCTGACAGGGGAGGGCAAAAAGTTCTAACCAATCAGGCACTCTGGCACGGAGACACTTATTTCTGAATGTAATGTCAGTGCTCGAAGAAGAAGTGTAAGTCACAGCATCAGGTCAGACTGTGACAGCAAATCAAATCAGTTGTTAAGATTCAAATGGTGGGAAACAGCATATAGAGGAAGGTAAGGTCAAATCACCTGTTGCAATGAGAAAAAAAATCTGTAGTTTCTGCTTAACCCTGAGGTGATGGTGTCAAATCTGCATATAAGTCCCAGTCCTGCAGTTTGTCTTTGAAGCTTTGACTTGTTATCCACTTGTTGGAGTAGAGCTATGAACAAATCATCAATGGAGTGAGCAAATAGATTGAAATGTTTCCCTATTGGTTTTTGAATGTTGTAATTTCTGACGGCAGACTTGCGTCCATTTATACTTTTGTGCGGAAACGATCTTGTTTGTCCAACACATAAAGCAGGGGGTAGGCATTTCTGGCTCATGGTGGCACAAATTACATTGATGGATGAGCAGGTGAATGAGCCCTTGATGCCCTTGATGGAGTAGCTGGTTTGATTAGGTCCCATGATAGTGTCTTTTGTGTAGATATATGGGCAATGCTGGTAACATAGTTTGTTGCAGGCTTATGTGCCTGTTTTAATGTTTCGGTTGTTTGGTCTGTAGCTGCTGGTGAGAATCTGCTTAAGGTGGGGGGGGGGTGCTGTTCATTCAAGCTGTGAGGAAGGGGACATGGAACCTCCTAGTGAAGAAAGTTCCAGGCTGGCTTCTTTCTTGCTGGTGTTTGCTCTAATGCAAAGTGATTTCCCTTTAATGTAAATGCATTCCTCTCATCTTTAAATGGATCTTGAAAGGCACCTGCAACTTGGCAGCAGAACAATTTTTTAGGGCGGAGTAATTTCAGCTCTGCCTGGCAGACCCACTTCAATAGCATAATATACACTATGTTTGTAATTTTGAATTTATCCTCTATGTCTACACCACATACTAACAGTAATGCATAATGATATATGAGATTTGCTTTCTACTGATTTCATACAACATCGGTGGGTTACTTATCAGTAACTGTCCTTCGAGATGGGCTGCTCACATACATTCAGTTATAGGTGTCTACATGCTGCAGTGCACTGTAGCTTGGAAAGTCTTCAGCCTTAGACTGTCAGGTCAGGGCACGTGGCCAACGCCACCTCTGTGCCGCCACCGCGGCTATATAGGTGACTGTGACCGTGACCCTCCCAGCCCCATATACCTTCGCCAACTCTGTTACCAGGGACAGTGGGAGGGGCCTGAATGTATGTGAGCAGCTCATCTTGAAGAAGGATGGTTACTGGTAAGTAACCCACTGTTCTCCTTCGAGGGCTGCTCACATCATTCAGTTATAGGTGACTGCTAGCCATACCCATGGATGGTGGGAGGAGTTACAGTCTACCCACATTGAGTACAGCTCTGCCTAGAGTGGCATCATCTTTAGCCTGTTGGGTGATGGTGTAGTGCATTGTGAAGGTATGTATCAACAACCATGTAGTGGCCCTGCAGATCTCTTGGATCAGGACCTTGGCAAGGAAGGCCATTGAGGATGCTTGAGCCCTGGCAGAGTGGGCTCTAACAGTCCCAGGAAGGGGTAAGATCGACCATCCGTAGCAGTCTTTAATGCAGTTCACAATCCATTTAGAGATACACTGTGAGGATGCCGGTAAACCTCTCATGTTCGGCGACTGCCACAAATAGTTGAGGGGTCTAGTGGAACGGCCAAGTGCGCTTGATGTAAATCAGGAGCGCTCTCCTCACGGCCAAGGTATGCCACCTCCTCTGGTTCTGCATAACCTGGGGGTCTGGATAAAAAACTGGCAGGCAAATTTCCTGGTTAAGGTGGAAGGGGGTGGCCACTTTAGGGAGGAAGGATGGGTGGTGACATAAAACCACTTTACCCAGGTAGAACCTCGTATATGTGGGTTCCGAGGAGAGGGCTTTCAACTCTGAAACCCTTCTGGCAGAGGTGATTGCTACTAAGAAGGCCACCTTCCAGGACAGGACCAGCAAGGTGGCTGAGTCCAAGGGTTCATAGGGTGGCTCTGTCATTAGTTGGAGCAGAATATTAAAGTCCCAAAGTGGGGTGGGCTTACGGGGTTGGGGAAAAAGTCTCTCCACCCCTTTCAGGAATCTGATGGAAGTGGGATGGGAAAAAACTGATTGCCCATCCATTCTCTCGTGGAGAGTTGAGATTGCCTCTAAATGGATTCTCAGTTAGGAAGGAGATAGGCCTTTTTCTCTGAGGTCTAACAGATAGTCAAGGATCAGGTATATCGGAGCTGATATAGTGTCCACACCTTTGTCCCATGCCCAAATGGAGAATCACTTCCATTTGGTAGTATACATGGACCTGGTAGATGGTCTTCTGCTACCAACCAGGACCTTCTTAACCCTGTCTGAGCAGAGACTCTCCTGCTCACTGAGCCAGAGAGCATCCAGGCCGTCAGGTGTAAGCAGCCCAGGTCTGGGTGCTGAAAGTACCTCGAGTCCTGTGTCAGGAGGTCCGCCCACTGTGGGAGGCAGAGTGGCATTTCTATGGACATGTCCTGCAGGAGTGGGAACCAATGCTGTCTGGGCCAGTCTGGAGCTATCAGTATCATGTTCGCTCCATCCCTGTCGATTTTCAAGAGAACCCTCTGTATCAGAGGAACTGGTGGGAAGGCCTACAACAGGGGCCCTGGCCAGCTGATGAGGAAGGTGTCGCTGATAGACCCTTCCTCCTGGCCCCTGAGGGAGCAAAACTGGGGACACTTGCGATTCTGCCATGTCACAAAGAAGTTTATCTGGGGTGGATCCCATTTGTCTATCAGGAGGGAGAACACCCTGTCATGGAGGGACCACTCATGGTTCTCTAAGGGGTTTCTGCTTAACGATTCCACTAGCCCATTGTCTGCCCCCAGTAGGTGGGAGGCCACTAGGGTGAAGTTGTCTTGTATGGCCAACTCCCAGAGTTTCCATGCCTCCTTGCAAAGCGGCGGGGAGCGGACCCCCCCTTGCTGGTTTGTATAGAACATGGCTGTGGTATTGTCCGTGAGAATCTGGACTGACCTGCCCTGTATCTTGTCCAGGAAGGTCATGCAGGCTAGTCTGATGGCCCGTAGTTCCTTCATGTTTATGTGTAGAGGGCTGTCCATGTGGGTCCAGAGCCCCTGAGTGGAGAGTCCCCCAGAGATATGAGCCCCCCACCCTGAGTCCAAGGCATCTATTATTAAGGTCACTGAGGGCCTGAGGTCTTTTAAGGGGATGCCCCTGATGGTGAAACGGGGATCCCTCCAAACCTGAAGTGTCTCCAGAGTGTCTTGGGAGACAGACAGTACATTGTTTAAGGAATCCCTCCGTACGTGGAACACCGTGGCGAGCCATACCTGGAAAGGCCTCATTCTCAGGAGTGCAGTCTGGATCACAGAGGTGGAGGTCACCATGTGGCCGAGGAGCTGCAGGCATTGGCGGGCTGTGGTCACATGGGATGTCTGCAGCTCTGTAATGATGGTGCAAAGGGACTGAAATCTTGAGAGGGGTAGGAATGATGACCCCTTGTGGGTGTCTAGGTGCACCTCTATGAACTCTTATGTTCTGAGACAGGCAGAGTTTTGACTTTTCTTGGTTAATGTGGAGGCCCAGATAGTCTCAGAGCCTCACTACTGCTCTGATGTGGAGCTCTACTTGGGAACTCCATCTCCTGACTATTAGCCAGTTGTCTACATAGGGGCAAATTCTTATGTCCCGTCTGTGCAGGTACGCTGCGACTGGCACCATGCACTTCGTGAACACTCTGGAGGCCAGGGAGAGCATGAAGGGGAGAGAAGTGAACTGGAAGTGGTCTTCTGACACCATGAATTTTAGGAACTGCCTGTGGTGGGGCTGTATTGCTGTGTGGAAGTAGGTGTTTTTTAGATCGAGGACTGTGAACCAATCCCTGGGAGACAGAGATAGGAGGATCTGTGATAGGGAAACCATGCAGAACTTTATTTCTCTTATGTTCTTGTTTAAGACTCTGAGATCTAAAATGGGTTGAAGGTCCCCAATGGGTTTCAGGACCAGGAAGTATTGGGAGTAAAACCCCTTTCCCCACTCCTGCTTGGGGACCCTTTCTGTGGCTCCGAGGGAGAGGAGTTTCTGGCATTCAATCCTGAGCAGGTGGAGCAAGAGTTGGACGAAGGGGCAGTTTTCTGCCCCGAGGAATCAAAAGGAACTGAATACAATACCACTCCACGACCGTCTCAAGGACCCACTGGTCAGATGTGATGTTGACCCAGTGGTGTGTGAAGTGGTGTAAGCGGTTGGGGACCAGTCAGGTTGTGGGTTTGCTGCCCATACTGTAATCGTCAAAAGTGCTGTTTCCTTCCTGATGAGCATTCGGAGGCCTGCCCACGCCTACCAGATTGTGGGGCATGGGACTTCTCACTCTTGCTCGAACGGACTTTGTCCTTGTCCATGTCCCCAAGATGGCGCTGGGGAAATTGGAGGGAACTTGGGAATGGACTCTGCAGTTGAATCTGTTGTTTCAGCTGCTGAAGTTGTTGTTGTAGGAGTTGATGGGGTTTTAGAAAGCATCTGTTAGGTTGTGGGGTGTAAATCCCCAGCGACCAGAGTATAGCCCTCAAGTCCTTCATGCCATGGAGTTTCACATCCATGGACTCAGCACAGAGGTCAGGGCCTTCAAACGGTAGGTCCTGAATGGTAAGTTGCAGCTGTGGCAGCAGGCCCAAGCCCTGGAGCCAGGCTGAACAGCGCATTACCACAGCCGACGCCATTGTACAAGTGGCCGTGTTTATGGCATCCCAGATAGCCATCAGAGGATCCCTGGATGCCATTTCCCCTTCCTCGAGCATCGTGTTGAAGTCCCTAAGGCGATCCTTGGGGATGATGTCACAAAAGCCTTGCATGGCACTCCAGAGGTTAAAGATATGTCTTGTCATGAGGGCCAAGTGGTTAGCTATGCGCAGCTGTAGGGCTGCTGTAGAATAGACCTATCTGCCCAACAGGTCGAGTTTCCTTGCCTCTTTATTTTTAGGGGTGGAACCCAGTTGGCCCTGTCTTTCTTTCTGGTTTACAGCATCGACAACCAGCAACCCCCGGGTGGGGTGCTGGATGAGAAAGAACTTGTCCTGGGGGACGTGGTACTTCCAGTCTGCCACCCTTGATACTGGTGGAATTGAGGGTGGGATTTGCCAACGGGCCTTAACAATGCTGTATACCCCCTTGTGGAGGGGGACAGGCACCTTGGCAGGTGGGGACCTACGTCCAACGTCAAAGAGTGGGTTGGTTTCCTCTTGGACAACCCCCAGCTCCAGCTTCAGGTTTGCTGCCATGCAGCGGAGCAAATCCTGCTGGGCGCAAGAGTCCTCGTTGCAGTCAATCAGTCTCTCGAAGGCGTGCTCATCTGGTGAGAAGGAAGAGTGAGCCCGTGATCTACTATGAGAAGTGGAGTCTGGATTGGGCGCATCGTCCGAGAAATCCGAATCTAGGGTCTGCTAAGGAGACTGCACGGAACGATGCCGCAAAGTTGAGGTATCGTTGGCTGTCATATCCAGCCAGTCATGCGACCAGTTGTTAAAAGATGCTCTGGCCTCAAGACGGCCCGGAGGAGAGTGACCTCGACCAGGTTGTGGAGTCTGTATGGTACCAGAGAGGGAAGGCTCCGCTGGCCCAGATGTGGCCGACGATCCCTTCTTGTATTGTGGTTTGGGCTAGGGGGAATGCTTGCGGCACCGTTTCCCCAAATGTTTGCCGACCTCTGATACCATCTTGGGTGAAGAAGAGCGAACAGAGGCCCGAGACAAAGCTGATGCTGAGCCAGATGATGGGCCCCCAAACCCTGGGAGCACAGTACCGACGGGTCCTGGGAGGAGCATGGAGAGGAGGCCATGGAGCAGTCCTCAGTGCTGGATTGTGATACCACTGGGGGGCTGGGCGGTACTGGGAGAGTAGGTAGTACCGATTCCTGTGCTGACTGGGTTTCTGGTACCGGGGTCAGCATTGACCTGTTTTTTTTCTGCAGTACCGGAGCCAGGTCCTGGGACCACGCCTGCACCTTCGCAGGGGCTTGCAATGTCAACGGTACTGTTGATGGTCCCACTTTTGAGTCACTGGCGGGTTGGTTTGGTGACTGAGGTGTTCAGCGCCCTGGCGGTACCGACGAGGGCATTGACCGAGACTTTGAGCTCGGCACCAAAGGGCGGTGCCAGTGCTCTGGCACCTGGACCGATTGACAAGCTGGCAGAGCACTCACGGCTCGGGCAGCATCAGAGGTGTGCACACTGCTCCCAGTAAGGAATCGGAGGTACAGCTCTCTATCTTTGCAAGTCCTCCATTTGAAGGACTGGCAGATAATGCAGCTCTCGACGAGGTGGGACTCACCTAGGCAAGTGAGACATTTAGCGTGTGGATCGCCGAGAGGGAAAGCTTTGCAGCATCCCAAGCACGGTTTAATCCAGGCATCTTAAATTTTGCGCAGTAGAAGACAGACACTTGCTTCTGCAAGTTTCTTGGCTGATCCAAAACCATCGCTGAGGGTGGAAAAATGAACTGGGAGGGTCAGGGTCATGGTCACCTATATAGCCGCGGTTGTGGCACAGAGGAGGTGTTGGCCACGTGCCCTGACCTGACAAGCCAAGGCTGAAGACTTTCTGAGGTACTGTGCGCTGCAACACGTAGACACCTGATAACTGAATGATGTGAGCAGTGCTTGAAGAACATTTAGATACAGATTTGCCCACCTTAATGTCATAACCTAACCTACTAATTAGCCCTGTGCCCTCTTGCATAAGGATGCTGCTGGGGGTCACATGATGACATTTTGTTTGTGCATTTAGGGACTGGACAGAATTGTCCTGTGAGCACAACCAACCTGGAGCATGCAATGCACACCTAGCATAAAATGACTGTGGGATTTTCTCCCATGAAAGCTCATGCAATAAATTTGTTAGTCTTTAAAAGTGCCACAGGACTCCTTGTTTGTTTTTCTAAACTAGACTAACACACTTACTCCTCTGGAACTGGTCAGCATCTCTATTGTAGCTGAGGGCTCCTCCTCTGCGGCTACGGCCATTGACAGAGTATGTGACAGTGTGGAGACCCCAAAAGCACCCCCCCATCTCCAGAGGGTGTCTGGAGCTGCTGTGCATGATGACAAGTTCCAAAGATGTAGCCATGTTAGTTTAGTTCAGCAAAACAAACAAGGAGTCTGATGGCACAATTAGTCTTTTAAAGTGCTACCAGACTCCTTGTTTATTTGGGAGCTGCTGTGGCTGTCAACATAGGACAGAGCTCTCTAAGCCCGACAACACTTGCTGCTAGCACTGAAACACTTTCCTACAAATGCTCTCTGCCTGTAGAGAACATCTGCCCTTCCTACCATGGGCCTGTTACCCTGGGAGCCAGAGGCTGCATTTGAAATTGAGATTCCACCTCCCTGCAGCCACCAAGGATAAAGCCATCTCCTTGTGCTGACGTTGGTGCAGTTTCCCTCTTCCAGCCTCCCTATTTCCAGCCTCCTTCCCTACCCACATTTGGAAGGATGAAAGTTCCTGCATCAAATCCACCTCTAGTCTAACTACTGTGTGTCAGGGTGTACTTGACCCAGCATTCCCCAGAGTGGTGATTTTGCTCCCCTACATCAGTGTGATTGAAATTATCCCGGTGGAATGTACTGGCTACCCCCCCTTGGGCCTGGTAGGTCTTGGTTTGGGTTAAGGCCGCATCTGCTCCAAGTGCTGTTAGGGAGTGTGGCCTGAAGAGCTGAATGTCCTTTCCTTGTTTAGAAACAAGCCTTAGCCAGGAACCATTGGCACTGCAAGGAGGAAGCTGGCCAAGGAATATCATCAAACCTGCCTCATGCTGCCCATGTGTTTAAAACACAGGGCTTGCTAACAAGGGTTAGAACCTACTAGTCCATGTGAATCAGGGGGATTGTACTGGTCACAAAGGCCAAAATCTTTTTCCTGGCCTCTACCTTATGCCCCATGCACTGGCCCTGTGGCAACATGGAGTCCACATAGTGGACACCCCCCAGCTCATCAGACAGCAGGCCTGTGGTGGGAAGGCTGGAGGCATGAGCAGCCCTTTCCATAGGGCCATGCCTACGGGGCCCTGGCACTGGGAGGAGATGTAGCCACTGCCACTTGGGAGGACTGGTGGCTTGGTGGGTCCCAGGCTCTGGGGAGGGGCAGGAGAGTTGGGGTGCATGGGGGGTGCTGGGGTGCATCAGCGAGTTGGGGAGGGGCGTAGGGCATTGCAGCGGGGCAGAGGGGGTAGCAATAGCATACTAGCAGCACGTGCAGGAGGTGTGGTCTTGGGGCAGCTGGGGGAGGGGTCCCTGGGCTGTTGAGGGCAATGGGAGGTTAAGAGCAGGGAGGACCCTGGGTCCAGTGCGCCCAGCTGGCTTGTTCTGCTGCTCAGACCGCGTGGAGTAGGGCAGAGAAAAAGTGTGTCCTCTGGCCCTTTAAGAGCCGGCGCAGAACCCAGGATAGGCCCCGCCCCTGCTGGGCCTGATTGGCAGGTGGTTGAGCCAATCGAGAGCTGGAATCCGAACACCGCGTGGCTGTTGGGGCCGAACGCGCCGGGGGCGGGGCTGCTGCGCCTCACCGCCCCCTCCTCCGCAGCAACAGCATGGAGCCGGCTGCCCTTGCGGCCACGGGGCCCCGCGCAGGTGAGTGGTCGCGCGGGGGGCTGCGGTGCGCGGCAGCGTGACGTCATGCAGCAGCGATGAGTGACGTAGCAGGGCAGGAGGTGGCGGGCGGGGAAGGGTGGAGGTTCCATAGTGTAGTGGTTAGCACGTCTGCTTTACACGCAGAAGGTCCTGGGTTCAAGTCCCAGTGGAGCCACAGTGACTAGCCGACCTCCTGTGGTCCCTTTTAACCTTATGATGCTATGTAAGGGATGTGGGGCAGATTAAGGTGGGAAGCGGCCTGGGGGGCAGGTGAGGGTGTGACAGGCAGGCGGGGTTAGAGGTGGGTCAGGCTGGGGGTGGATGGGGTCCTGGGCAAATGAGAGAGGGGGAGGGGAATGCAGGGGTGCAATTGGGTTGAGCAGGCAGAGGAATGGGGTGGCAGACAGGTGTGGGTGCAGGCAGGGGACGGTGGCTGTCTTTCCATTTGCTGTGCCTTGACCGAGGGGCAGGGCAGGGCTCCCAGCTGGGGACCCCTGAGGATGGTGCTGCTCCCTGTCTGAGCTTGTGCCCCTTGGAGCCACCAGCTCGTCACGTCCCTGGCCTTCACGTCACATCAAGCTCCCTCCGTAAGCTTGGGTTCTCTTGGACAGAAGCATCTCCAGGGGTTGGCCGGGCACCCATGCGCTTCTGAGGGCATAAAGAGTAAAGTGCCGGTGAGTGGTCGGTCCTCAGTTCCTTCTTCCCACTGTGGCAGTGTAGAAGAGCTGTTACTACCCTGTCATATAGCTCTTCCCTGAGCTCTCTTCGAATCAAGACCTAGCTTGTATTTTGTCCTTGTTAAAGAACACTTTTAAAATACTAACAAATGTATTTATCTCGTGACATTTCATGGGAGAGATCTCGCTTTGTCAGACACTTAAAGATGAGTTTACAGAATGGGATTTTTTCCTTCCATTCTGTAAGTTCCCCCTTTGAGGGAGGTCAGAAGGTCAGAACACAGGCAGACTCGGATCTAAAAACCACACTGCGTCCTCTTGTAAGTTGTTGGCAATCCCTTGATTTGAGGTTGATCTCTACCATGGATTTGCACACCAGTCCCAACACTACTCAGAGGACCAGTCCTAAATCCACAGATCCACCCACAATAGGTACAGACATTTCCTAGCCTGTCAGCTGATTACTGGTAGAAAGTTTTTTTTTGCCTCCTTTCTTTCTCACTTTGCAGTGTTGAGGGCAATATACTTCTCTTTGAAACGAGCTGCTGACTGATGAAGGATATGTCACCAGCAAGGTCGGTTGGTGGCTTGCTCCATCCATCTAATGATGTCCATGTCAGTTTCCTTTCAGTGTTTCTTTGTAGTGTTTCCTCTCGGACCACCACAAAATCTGACCATAGGTAAGGTGAGAACAGAGATTGTGTTCTGAGGAGTGAAAATCTGGCCTCTGTATACAATGTCCACTCCAGTATCATTGGAGCATATGGATCATTGCTTCAGTGCTAGTGAAATTGGCTTCAGTGATCCTGGTATTAGTGTGGTGATACTATGAAAGATCTGGAGGCATGATTGGAGACACCTCTCCAGACTGTTAACGGTGTTGTCAGTATGTCACTCAGGTCTCATATCCATAAAGGAGTGTGGGATGACAGCCATCTTATAAACTTGGATCTTGATGTCCTTCCTTAGGTCATAATCTGTGAAAATGCGTCAGAGCAATTTCCCAGAGGAATTACTTGGATCCTGTGCTGAATCACACTGTTGGTTTTTGCATGTTGAGCGAGTTAGCTCTCAAGGTAACAGAAATGCTCGACTGTTTCCAAAGTCTGTCCCTCAACAGTAATTTGTCGTGGCTCATGTAAAAGACTTGAGGCAGGCTGACAGAGCACTTTAGAATTCTTGATGTTAAGTACTGTTGTCTCAACCAGCACCAATGCATGCTCCCATCATAGTACTGAAATCACCATATGGGCACCAATCAATGAGGGTGTTTACTCATCATCCCTGTCTCCCATTCAGCTTGTAATAAGATAGTTTTGTACCTAGGCACAAACCCAACACAAAGGGCCAAACTTTCGTTATGTTCTTTAGAGTTGTGTTGAATTCAATTACAACACAAAGAGAAGACATTTTGATTGTGCTACTTCTGAAATCATGTAAAATTAAGAAAACTCTGAAATTTCCCAAAATAAATTATCAGAAATAGGGGGAAAATTGTACTAAAATTCTTTTCCGTGGGAAATGTTGTTGAAATAGATATGTGTTAGCATAAATAAAATTGTTGAAATAACTTTTTGAAGCAAGAAACTGACAAAAAAATTTCTGACTAGTTCTTGCCTTATGTGACATGAGCAGCTGTATCACTCCTGCCCTGCAATGTTCGGTGTCTCATGATGCTTTGCTGAAGCAGCTCCCACTGAGGCTACTCTCAAGCAGCCTTCTGGTGTGTGCGTCAGGCCCAGTGTCTGGGTGTAACTGCAGCCTGTCAGCCACACTTGCTTTACACACAGGTTCTCACTAGGCTTAGTGACCTGCAGGGGGATCCTATAATGTCCAGTCTTAGATTTCCCACCAGAAATGTATGTCCTGTCCTGCTTTGCCCTGCCCAGCCCTCTCCTAGGTGATGCAAGTTACATTGTCTGCTATTTCTTTAATAGAAATTATATGCACATAACTTGCCGCCCCAAATGGAGATTTCCAGATACTTAAATTTAAACACACTGGATGTGATCAAAGAAGTTCATTAGCTACAAAGAGGGAGATTTTGAGTGCGTATAAGTAATGAGGCATAAAAGTCAGAAACAGTTACAAGAAAAATAAAGATCAAATGTTAACTAATATTGAATTTAACAGACTGTATCAGATTCAAGCAAAGTTTTTCAACATATGCTGTCAGTAGTCTTACTGAATGTCATGGCCTGAATGTCATGGCCCCTCTCTCAGAGTCCAGCGAAGACTTCTTTTATTGCTCCAGGTGCGGTGAATTCAGTTCCTGCCTTGGGAATTAATGAGGAAAGGAAGGGGCGGTCACAGCCTTTCCATGCTTTATGGAGCTCTCAGTTGGGAGCTCAAGGAAGTGCATGGTGCACAATGGCCTCATCTTGTGTGCACCTAGGTTGACAGCAGCACTTCAAAGAACTACAATCACTGTAAGAGAAGTAATGGGTCTTTTCATGGAGAGACCCCGGGGAGCCACAATCTGAGAAAAAAAAATTAAAAGCCCTTCAGCTGCTCCCACTGCCCCTTCTCAGCCTTATGTTGCTTTCTGTCATTTTACTGTCCCCTCCCTGTAATCCCTCCCAGGAAGGGACTTTTGAGAGTCAATCGTTTGGTTTAAACTCTCATCATTCGTGATCTCTTGGTTACAAACCTTTCCTGCTCCTCTCCCCCCCCACAGTCCAGGGAATGATGAGTGTGTGGTTTCTGTTTTGCTTGCAGATGGGAAAGAGATGGGGGCAGGCAGCAAGGAGGCTGGACTAGCTCAGAAAGCTCTGAAGGGAGTGGAACCCCTCACGGCATCAACAGAAAGCTTCAGAGAGAGTGATTCACAGCATCCTTATAAAGAGGGTTCCTCTAAGGGTCAGAGCAGGACACGATGGCATCAAGGGGAAGCTGGAGGGAAGAGACAAAGTAAATCTGACTGGGGCCAGCTGAAGAGCCAGCCAGGGGAGAAACCCCATCAGTGTCCTCAATGTGGGAAGAGATTTGGACACAGCTCACACCTTATTACACACTGGAGAGTCCACACAGGAGAGACGCCCCACCAATGTGCTGAATGTGGGAAGAGATTCAAGCACAGATCTTCCCTCAACACACACCAGAGAGTGCACACAGGTGAGAAGCCCCACCACTGTCTTGAATGTGGGAAGAGCTTCCGGCACAGCTCTCACCTGATCACGCACCGGAGAGTCCATACCGGAGAGAAGCCCCACCAGTGCTCCGAATGCGGGAGGAGATTCCGGCACAGCTCTTCTCTTAACACACACCGGAGGGTGCACATGGGAGAGAAACCCCATCAGTGTGGTGAGTGTGGGCGGAGATTCCGGCAGAGCTCACACCTGATCACCCACCAGCGGGTCCACACTGGAGAGAGACCCTACCAGTGCGCCGAATGTGGGAAAACCTTTGCTGGCCACTCAGCCTTCACCACCCACCAGTGGATTCACACTGGAGAGAAATCCCATGCCTGCATTGAATGTGGGAAGCGGTTCCGGCATAGCTCCTCCCTCCATGCCCATCGCCGAGTGCACACTGGAGAAAAACCCCATCAATGCACTGAGTGCGGGAGGCGGTTCCGGCAGAACTCACACCTGATTGCACACCGGAGGGTCCACATGGGGGAGAGCCCCTTCCGCTGCCCCGGGTGTGGGAAAGGGTTCAGCCACGGCACAGACCTCATTCGACACTGCAGGAAGGTGAGTCTGGGATACAAGGACACTTTTCTCCCCCAAGTGGCATAGTTGGTTCCAGTGTCTTGGAGCTTGTCTACACACAAATCTAAATCCAGAACAAGGTAGGGTGTAAATTTAAATGGCTCAGCTCTTTCACATTAACTCTGTGTGTGGGTGCTTTTATTCTGTAATAAATTTCCCTTATTCTGAATTCATTTAATCCAAAAGTGGATTAAACTCTCTTGGAATAAAGTATTCTTGTTCTTTAATTGGCGCTGGAATAATCATACATGGAAACAAGTGCTTCAAAAGGCTATTTTATCTGTTGAGGTAGAAACGTTTCTCTCCCTGTCTTGCCCTAGTTACAATAACAAATACTGAAAACTGAACCAGGGTTCGGACAGGGTTAGAATAATCCCACCTCGAGGCATGAACTGCCTTCTAACTATAGGGGCTGAGGAGAAACTTGCCTGGGGGTAGGGCTCCCACAGCTGCAGGGTTTAGGACATCTTTCAAGGTTTTGGTCCCAGCTTCTGTTTGAACCTAGATACCAGGCTCTGGGGGACCCAGGTGTCTTGAATCCAAGGCCAAAGCCACAAAACCATCAGTGCATGGATCAGCAGCAGGACAGGCCTGGAGTGGCAGGCACTGAGAGGGGGTGTTTGTTGTGCAGGTGCCAGTGTCATTTGCAGATGTAGCTGTGCACTTCACGGCAGCAGAGTGGGCTCTTCTGGGCAAAAGGCAGCGGGAGCTCTACCGGGATACGATGATGGAGAACTACGGGAACGTGGCCTCTCTGGGTAAGGATTTTCTTCTCCACGTCCATGAGAAGTGGGGAAGGCTGAGAATCCAGTCTTTGTTGCAAGGTTTCTTGTCAGTCCTTCGGTCTCCTAGGACTTGGCTTATGTAGTCCCCAGCAGCTATGTGAGAGGCTGTCATCTCCCCAGTCCCTGAGTTGCAGTGGTGGAGTCGGTGGGCAGTGGCTGCCATGGAAACTCAAGAAGAATAGTCAGAGTTGCAGTATAAAGCTTTGAGAAGAAGGAAAACTCTTTCTGACTCTCCGAGAGGGTCAGAGCCTGGCTGGGATGGATGGATAGGGGGATTCTGGTTAATTCCTTTCCTCTGGGAACCCACAGGGAACAGCCCTGAGCATCAGGGGCCTGTTTTAACTTTGAGATCCTTTTTCTTCAGCATGAATTGCCTCTGGTTTTAGCCTCCAGCTTAGCAACAGGGTGGGCGGTCTCTTCATACTTGGTCTGTGCCTCTTTATGCTGAGTGAGTGGATGTTTCTGTGAGGTTGGAGTCAGAGTACACACTACAGCAGTGGTTCCCAACCTTTTCTCTGCCATGGCACACCTTGAGACCTTCAAATTTTTTGAGGCACACCACCATTAAAAAACTCATGAATATTCACATTAACTTAAATTACTCATGAATATTTATGATCCATGGCACAGTGTTTTGGAAATGCTGCTACGTGGGGTAGTAGGGGTAGCCGAGCAGGGATGGCAAAACATGGGAGGTCAGGAGTCATGTGTAGTGGCAAGAGTGAGTGTGGAGAGCACAGCAGAGCAGGGGTAGCAAAAGAGGACAAGGGCAGCCATGTGGGGAACAGCACAAGGGTGGCAAGAGAGGAGAGAGGAAGGGAGAACGAGAGTGGCTTTGTGGGGGGCAGGGGGAACCTGGGGAGTGGGAAGGTAGGACAGCGGAGCATGGCACAGCACCCACTTCCCCCTTCTCCACAGTGGCTCCCTGCCATCCAGTGCAAATCCTCACCCCACTGCTGCTCCCTCCCACCTCAGTGGCTCCCGTCCACCCCCCAGCCCCCTGCTGCCTGTGATGGACCCTCCAGCCCCCACCTACACCCCCCACACAGCCACCCCACCCCCTCAGCTATATCTCCCCAACCAAACAGCCACCCCACAACCCCAGCCACAAACCCTCTGCTACACACCCACTCCCACCCACCTCTCCTACACACACTCCTGCACCACACAACCCCCAGCAACACCCCCCCCAAAGCCCTTACCTGGGCTGTTTGCAGGCTGGCTGACACAAGCTGCTCCGCCCTGCAGGGGGAGATACACACACTCCCAGCCTCCCCCAGCTCTCTGCTGGCTGGGCTTAAGTTGGAGCCAGGTTTAAAGTGGAGCCATTGGAACTCTGCATTTTGGCTGCTCCTGCTATTTTTAGGGGGACCCCTGGAACTCCCATTCCTGTGCCTTCCTCTATTTTTAAGGGGGCTGGAAGGCAGCCTGCCTAAAAATAGGGGACCCTGGAACTGTGTGTGGGTGTCTTCTCCCTTACTTTAACTCCTGCCTTTTCCAAGTCCTGCACAGCCCAGGTGGCTGGGCTGAGCAGGGGGGTAACTTTAATTCCAGCTCTCGGGCATGCTCACGGCACACTCTGGGTGTTCCCACAGCACACGAGTGTGCCCTGTCACACTGGTTGGGAACCACTGCACTACAGTACTCAAAGAGGTCTTCACTGTGGGTTAACCCTGTAGTGTCCAGTTGTGGCATGGTTGGCTCTCAATTCCATTGCCCAAGCATTTCCCAACCCAAGTCAGCATCACTCCAAGTGAATTGAACTTGCCCCTGGAGGGAAGGGGGCACCAGTGGCAGTGCAGGGATTGGATTTGGGGCTCTGCATTGGTGATGGGGGGTCCCTTGGCCTTTAACAGCAGTGCTGGTGTCTTTTGGGGGGCACACCAACTCCCCTAGCAGAAACATCACCCCCCTGCCCCTTCAGAAAGCTTCCATGGTATTTCCCCTTCTTTGCAGATCCCACACTCTTTTCTGAAAGGGAAGGGTGGCTGGGGTTAAAGTAATGGAACCTCATTGCAGCTGAGACATATGACAGGCCTGGATCTCATCTGTTGACTTTCCTGTGAGCAGGGATTCCCATTCACAAGCCTGACATCATTTCCTGCATGGAGCGAGGAGAGGAACTCTTTGTCCCAACTCCCGGGGACCTTGAAGAATCGGAGATCCTGAGAGGCATCTATACAGGTGAGGGATGAGTTAAAGCACTGCTGAAGCTGTTGAGGAGAGAAATAAAATGTGGGACCCCAGGAAAGCTGTGTGAGTGCCCCCAGTGCTGCTTACTCTTATGAGTGCTGCAGAGGCAGGAGCTGGAGGTATGCAAAGTGAAGGGGCAGCCCCTTCTGCCATGAGGGAGTTTCCTCCTGAGTTCCAGAGAGTCTTGAGGCCAGAATGGACCATTATGACCATCTAGTCTGGCCTCCTCAATCACCAGGACAGAAAACCTTCCCTGGAGAATCCCGCATCCGATCCCTGGCTTGTGACTGAGCCAGAGTGGATCTTTGGCATAGAACCAAGAGAGGGAAACTCCTGTAGTCCTCCACTTTGTCGCCTTCCCTTCACTACTCCTTTTCCTAGATGTGTCTCCCGTCTCCTCCCCACTCTTGTCTCCCCTCAGCAGATGAATGCCATGCGTTCAGCTTTGGGGTTTCTACCTGGGAATATCAGAGACACTCCAGTGTGTGGTTCCTATTCTTGCCATTCCCTGTCTCCCGGCCTCAGGGGACAGCTCACGTCCAGACGATTTCTTTATCCCAGATGATGACGGGTTTGCTTCCCCAACTCGAGAATCCTTATCTGGGAATCCTAACTGCAGAGAGAGAGAACCAGTGGGCGCACTCTGGAGCTGCACACAGCAGAGAAACCCTGTCCGTGCACTGACTGTGGGGAACGTCACAGCTAGTGTCTCATCAGAAATGCCCCACCGGATAGAAACCAGCAGGGCTGTGGCCTCTGGGCCCAGGGGGCCCCATCCCACCAGACACATTCAGCATCACACACCATTTGAGGCATGTGGGGTTGGCAGTGAGTTGTGGGCTCAAGGGCAAGGGAGCACGCTCCAGGGCTGATTGATTGATTGGGAATCATGGAATGGGGGCATTGGGATGGGAATCAGAGGAGCATTCCTGGCTCCATCATTGGTCAGCTGGGTGACCTTGGCAAGTCACTGCCCTGCTCTGTGCCTCAGTTTCCCCTTTGGTAGAATGGAGATACTGTAACTGACCTTTGTAAAACACTTTGAGGAGTAGTGCTGAAAAGCACTAAATAACAGCTGGGTCGTCTTATTTTGTTTTATTATTAAGGAGCAGCATGTTGCGCTTTTTGACCCTTGCAGAGGTGCAAGTGATCATGACTTGATTCTACTTTTCATGTGTAGACAGAATAATGTCTGAACCAGTATAATTATATGTACACAAAAGGACCAGTTACGCAAAGCTGGCAACAGGGATGAGCAAAATGATCTCTGAGAAAGGATTTAATCAGAGAATTATGAATGATATGTGGGAGTTGCATAAGAACATTTTATTAGATGTCCCAAAAGCCACAATTCCTCAAGCAAGAAAGAAGACTACGTAGGTGAATAAAGCCCAACAGCTTGGCTTATAGGGAAAATGAAAACAGTTATTAAAAAATACCATATGTAACAAATGGAGAAAAATACAAATTAGACAGTAAGAATTGTAGAAAATTGGTAAGGGATGCAGAAGGACCTAAGGAGATTATCTGTGGCCAGCAGAGTTAATGACATTAACACCAAATTTTAAGAATATTCGGAATAAAAGGAAGCCTAGCTAAGGCATTTGTCCATTGCTGGGTGGAAATAGTACTGTTGACATTAATAATGAAAAAAAGACAGAAGTGTTCAATAAATATTTCTGTTCAGCATTTGGGAAAAAGCCAGATAATGTATTCATGTTATGTAATGATGAGAAATACTTTTTGTTCCAACTGTAGCTAAGAAGAATGTTAACAGCACCTACTTTTAAAGCAGCAGATCCAGATAACTTGCATCTAGGAGTTTTTAAAGAGTTGGCCGAGGAGCTTGCTTGCCTTTAATGCTGATTTTTGGTAAGTGTTAGAATGCTGGGGAAGTTTCAGAGGACTGGAAAAAAGCTAATGTTTTGCCAGTATTTAAAAAGGGTAAATAGGACAATCTTGTTGATTGTAGACCTGTCAGACTGACATCAATCAGGCAAAATAATAGAAAGGCGGATATCCAACTTGATTAAAGGAGGGTAATATAATTAATGCCAATTAGTATAAATTTATAGAAAACAGACCCTGTCAAACTAATGTTATCTTTTATTGATCTGATTACAACTTTGATGGATAAAGGTAATAGCACTGGTATAGTATACCTTGAACTTTGTGGGGCATTTGACTTTGTTAATGCACCATATTTTGATGAAGAAACTTAAATTAACGTGGTGGCACCCATTAGGTGGATTAAAAATGTGCTCACTGGTAGATCTCAAAATGTAGCTGTAAACAAGGAATCACCATTGGTGAGTGTGTTCTAGTGGATTCTCACAGGGATTGATTCTCGGCCCTACATTCCTTAGCATTGGAAGAAGGCAAAAAATCGACACAGACTTTGGAGGAACAGTAAATAATAAAGAGGACAGCTCACTGATAAAGAGCAGTCTGGATTATTTGGTAAATTGGGGACAAGCAAAAAACATACATTTCAATATGGTCAAATGTAAATGTGTATGTCTAGGAGCAAGGAATGCAGGCCACACTTACTGAGTGAGGGACTCTGTCATGGGAAGCAGTGACTCAGAGAGCACTGGCTGAACAGGAACTGCTAAGTGACGCTGGGGCCAAAAGGGCTACTGTAAGCCTGGGATGTGTAACCAAGGAAATCTCAAGTGGGGCAGAGAGGTTCTTTCACTTCTGTGTTTTGTTTGAATGCTGCTGGAATCCTGTGTCTGGTTTCGGCAACCCCAATTCAAGAGGATGTAGAAGGATTGGGGAGTTTCAGGGAAGAAGCATCAGAATGATGAAAGGGGTTGGAAAACCTGCCATACAGAGAGAGCGAGGTGCTCAATCTATTTAGTTTAACAAAAAGAAGGTTAAGCTGTGACTTGGTCATAGTTTATAAGTACCTTCTTTGAAGCAGAAATTTTACAATGGGGCTCTTCAATCTAGCAGGCAAAATTCTAACAGGAGCTAATGTTTGGAATTTGGAGCTAGAGAGGTTCAGACTGGAAAGAAGGAAAAAATTTTTAAGAGTCATTAACCACTGGATAAATTTACCCTGGACTGTAGGACAGCATTTCCCAAACTAATTTGGCCACAGAACCCTTTTGGACTTGGAATATATTGGTGGAACATATACATACTGGTTGGAGGGTGGAGTCAGGGGACAGCATGTATCATACCAAAAAATTCCATGTGCTCAAAAGTTGATTTTGTTTAAAATTATTTTTTGGGGGATGTCTTATTTTACAAAGAAGGAGAAATATCACAAGCATAGAAGATTTTTCATGGAACACCTATTCACGCTGTGCGGAACACCAGTGTTTTGCGGAACACAGTTTGGGAGACACTGCTGTAGGAGAGTCCCCATCACCATCATTTTTTAAATCAAGCTGCACTCTGAATTGTTTTGTAATCTGTTGTGGCAGAACCTAGCCCACCATATCAATAAACAGTAGTGCTTCCGCATGCAGCTCCGGGTAATGACCTCTTCCAGCTGCTGGCATAAATGCAACTCTCATTTTGGCAACTGGAGGTAGATAAAAAGGCATGAGACATGGCGGAGGATATTTTAGCAGCTGCTTCTCACCCTGACAAGATCCTACAGTTTCCTGCAGGCTGGTGGAATTGAGATAGCTGATGGAATAGTTGGGGAACCCCTCTGTGCTCCCTCCATTCTGGGGCAGGAACACAAGTTTGGAGAGGCGGGCTCACTCCATTCCTAAAGTCCTGGGAGGGCCAGCTGTGGCTCCAGATATGCCATGTGGGGAAGCAGGCCTTACTGGTACCAAGTGAAGAGCATGCCCCATCCTTGATCCCCAGGATGCAGAGAGGCCTTGCCCAGCCAGAAGTAGGGTGGCTTTGCCAGATGGAAGCTGGCCACCCCAGACTGTGACTAGTTGGTGGCTGGTCAGTTTGGTGATGGCAAGCTAGCTCTTGGCATGGTAGCTGTGGAAGTATGGGAGGTGAATATACCTGTGGTCGATATTACTAAGAGCATTTGAGGACATTCATGTTCCCATGTTCTGCCCGCCCCCCAGGACCACAGGAATCTGGCCACTAGAAAGGATGCTACTCTCTTACATAGCCTCTGGTCCCCCGAGAGGGAGGGTCAAGGGGACAGCCTGGGGTGTGGCAGCCAGGGCCAGGCCATTCCAAAGAGCTGCTGTTTACCTGTTTGGACAAGAAGCAACAATGTTACCCTCCATAATATGGCTGGTGAGGGTGGGTCTGTGCACACTCTTGTATGGGGCCACATTACCTTCTCTTGCTGTGGCTTATAGTGCTGAACCCTGATGAGAGCCCCTGGCAGCAGATTCCTGCCCCACAAAGCAATTGCAGGATGGGGGTGGTGTCTGCATGTGCCAGACTGAAGGCAAAACTGCTGTCAGTGGCCAGCAGTGCGTGTTGTGCCTTTTGTGTTCTTGGGGTGGGCTGCATGCCACAGGTCATGTGTCAGAAGGCAGGTGAGACCTTTCCCTGTGCTGCTTAGAGCCTGAAAGTGGCTTCTGCTAGGTGAGGCTAGGTTTAGCAGAGTAAGGGGCATGAGGGCCAGCCTGTGTGCCTTGCTTTGCAGGAGGAAATGGGATCCTGTGCAGACGCTGCCATATCTGCACTGTCTATACCAACATCTGTACTGTTAATCTGTGAGTTTAATAAATGTCTCACCCAGTAGTGTTTGTTGAAGAAATGTCTGGTTGGATTGAGCTGCCGTTCCATCAGAATGGCTTTGGCTGGGATGGAGCAGCCAGGGCCTCCCATCTGTGTGTCTAGGGGCTCCTTCCAGGGCCATGACAAATGGAGTCAGGGCAGTCCCTTGACCCTAGAATATGCTGTGTGGCCAGATTAAGGGTTCTGAGGGCCTAGGTCTGTCCACTTTTGTGGGGTCCTCCTCACCACCCTGGGGAGTGCTGTTGGACTGCCATGTCGGGGCCCTAGGCTGTAGTTCACAGGCTGGGGCTGGATTTTAGCAGTACACTGAACCCCCACTTAGTCCAGATCCCCCGGGTTGCAGCCCCTAGACCTCCTGCTTTAATCCAGCCCTGCTATTACACATTCACAGTCCCCAGGTGTCCTGGTCTGTTTGGTGAAAGGGGAGGGGGAAGAGTTTCTGGGGGTGGGGGAGAGGTTCTGGCCAATTTCTTACCTCATGCTGGCCCTTGGACTTGAGGAACAAGCAGCAACTGAAGCTGTCAGAGACAAACACAGCTAGAAATGGGAGTGGTGCCTGGCAACTCCTCCTGGGGCATCAGCTTCTGGGAGCTCCCAAACCTTCCACAACCCTGGGCCACCATCTCTCATGCTGCCTCTTCTGCTGTGGAGCCCATTCTGGGAGGAGGCAGTGGCATGGGGAAGATATACCCATGGCATGCACCATACCTGTGAGTGCCCCTTCTGGGGGACAGCACATGAATAAAACGGGGGACTGTCTCTGCTGAGGGAATCAGTAACAGCATGCTGAATCAGGCCCTTTCCCTAGGAGAATTCTGGGTGCATCCCAATCTCTTTCTGTGTCACATGGCATGGAAGTGCCTAGACATGCTGGGTCCTTCCTGGATTGTGTTGGGTGCTGTGCCCTGGAACTGAGTTTCCCCAGCATGGGACTCCTTAGAGGACCTGGCAAATACTGGGCAGGAGTGGGGTCTGCTGGAAACCAGTGGTCCCCTCCCCAGCATGCTAAGTGAGGCTGGTGTTAACTGACCGCTCTGCAGAGACTAAGTCAGGGAGGTCTCAGCACTCAGCGGTGATGGGTGATTCTGTTGTGTGAAAGAAATACGCAGGTGCTCTGGTTCTGATGTGGGTAGGGGCTGCCCTTCCCCCAGATCCCACGCTGGCACTGCTGCTCCTAACAGGTGCTGGGGAATGGTGCTCCTGGATGTGCCATGTTGAGGAAATCCTGAGCACTTGTAGCTTGCTGGGCAGTGTGCACGAGTCAGACATGCTGGCAGCTCTGTCCTAGGGTCCAGGAGCAGGGGTATGGTTCTGGTTCCATCCATGGCAGAGATAAGCTAGGGCATCACAGACTTCATGGCATCTATCAGCTGAACTCGGTGTCCGCCAGCTGCACCTTGCATTCCTCCAATCCCTTGCTGCACTCCCTCGGGGGGTCCCTTTCTAGCCTCTCTATTTCCCCACATGCTCCCCTACCAGTCCTCTGTGTCCTCCATTCCTTCACTCCCCAGTGCCATGGGTCCTCTGCTACCCTGCTTGCCAGTGGGTCTTGTGTCTCTCATTTTGACCCCCCTCCACAGTAGTTTTGTTACACTGCAGATGGCTACCACCCACTCTGCCTCCTCTTCCACCCTGCACAGGTTTTGGGGAGGCTGCACTAAGAGAGAGGATGCAATGAAACCTCCTTCATGCTCCCATCTCACTGCCCACCCCCTTGCTGGCTGAGTAGCTTTGTTGGAAGTCTTTTCTGCTCTTCCAGTTCAGATTCTGCCCATTGGTGCCTAAAATGTTCCCCAAAATGAAGGACTAGATTGGCTGGGGTGTTCCAAATTTAGTGTCTTACAGTCTAGGATTGGCTGCTGTCCAACTGCCCCTTGGAGGAACCTGCCAACATATCAGGCCCCCTGCTGCTCTGCCAGGATAGGTCTTACAGCCTCAGCACCTCCAAGACCCAGTCTTCTGGCTCCAGCCTTCCTGCTTCATGTCAGGTGCTTTGCCCAGTGAATCCATCTGCAACAGAGGCCTGCTCAGTTGGGACTAATGCACTAGTATACAGCACATCTATCAGCAGGAGCATAGCATGGGAAGTCCTGAGGGTAGTCTGGCCAAATGGTGGGAGAAGCATCATCCGCCTGGCCAAGTCAGAAGATGAGCTTGCCAGATCTTGCTGCCAGGTGTGCCTGGCAGACCCTGGAGTGTCCAAAGCTGTGCCATCATGAGAAAGGTGACCGCATATGGCCCTGGTCCTTTCAATATCCAGCTCAGTTGTAAGGGGAGGCATAGGGGTGTTTGGGTGGAAGGTGCAAGGGCAGAGGAAGACTGGCTCAGCCTTGGGTTCTGAATTACTGCAATATTAATTATTTACATCACACCACTTGGTGCACACTGATTGTTTGAGTGACTGAACCAGGGGCTGCTGAATACTCGGTCTGAGTTTGCTTCATGTACGGCTTACTCCTGAACCCCACCTCTTTGTGTGTCTGTTGCGATAGCTCCTGGGAGCCTCCAGACTGCTTTCTAAGCCAGTGGTTTTCAAACTTGGCATCGGGACCCAGTACTGGGACGCAGACCCTCAGACACTGGGTTGCAGCACCCTCTGCTGCTGCTGCCAAAAGACCAAATACATTGCTCAAAGATATAATTGTTGGGTCATGGGCATAAATGATTTGTTTCAACTGTGTCCTGAGGGGAAAAACTTTGAAAACCACCATTCTAAGCTGATGTCTCTTGTCCCCTCCCACACGTGGCCCACATTGCTGTGTTTGAGCCATTTGTGAGTATAGGGTGACATCGTGTGGCAAAGTTCAGCAAGTAGTTTTGAGTTAAAGGTGAGAGCTGCAGCAGGTGGAAAAGTTTTGACAGAATAGGTTGGCCATTGGGAAATGTTCTCATTCAAAACTCAAACCCTGTGTGTTGAGTTTGATTAATTTTGTGGAGGAAGACAATCCAAAAACATAATATTTCAGTGCCATCAAGGTCCCAGTTCAGCTTTTTCAGAAGGGAACCTTTCCATGTGCATTTTTGCAATGATGTTTCATGTTTAAAAAAAAAAATTTTACAAAAAAAAAGGAATTAATTAAAAAGTTAAAAATCAGAAACTTTTAAAATCTGTTCTCAGAAATTTTTTTTAAAAATTTCATTTTAGGTGCTATTTCCTTTTTTTTCCGCCAGCCCAAAATCATGGAATTCCCTGTAAACTCCTGCTCGTGATGGCTCAGTGGAATGTGTTTTTTTCTCTCCTGCTGTGGGAATATCTTGACAAAGTTCAGAAGGGTTCATAACCCCTGGATTGCTTTGTGAGGATGTCCAACTTCTAAGTGAGCAATAGTGTCTTCCCACTCACTTGTGCACGTGTGTATAGTCCATGTGTACTCTGTTCAGTGGTTGTAACTGTTCTGGCATGAACAACGGGCATGCAGATAGATACGGTTTTAGTGCTGGTCGTGCTTTGAATGGGCTGGATGCTTTGACAGTACTGAACTGGGCCAAGAAAAGTTGGACCTGGAGTCTTTGGGCTCAAGAGGAACACATAGCTCTCACCCACTACTTGCGTCTGTGGCTTGTCTGAAAGGTGCTTTCCGAGGCATGCGCACACACATGGATGGATACACCCAGAAGCAGGGGGTGTAGCTATGGGTGGGCCACATCCACTTTGAAAACAGGCTCACCCAAGGTCTGCTTAAGATACTGCAGGCAACCCTAAGCCAGTATAGATCAGTAAATGTTTAATGTGCACGTCTGTTTGGCCCTCCACCTGTGTCCCTCTGGGTGTATCCATCCATGTGTCCCTCCCCCTCTGTTCCTTTGGGCAGGGGTATAGCCAGAAGTGATTTTTTTGGCAGGGCCTTTGGCTGATGTGGGCCACCTGAAAAACAAGTGCATCCTAAACTTCCTGCTTCCAGTCACATGAAGCAGGAAATTGGAAGCCATCAGTTAAGAAAGCTCCAGTTGTCAAGGTAGCTTAGGTGGAGCTTGGGTGGGTCTGCTTTCAGAGTGGGTGGGCTATGGTAAGTGTGAAAAAACAGACAGAGGATGGGGGGCAATAGGCACCCCCATAAGGAAAAGCCCCAAATGTCAGGACTGTCTCTGTAAAATCAGGACATCTGGTCCCCCAAGTCCAGCTAAATGTGGCTAACGGCCAAGGGCTGGGGACCTTGCTGGCTTTTCTGTGTCCTTGCTGCCACAGCAGTGCTGCCTGCTGGCTCCTGGTGTCAACTGGTGCTGCTCAGTGTGAATGTGAGCATCGCTTATCTCACCCACGCCCCCCATCCCTCATCCTCCCCCACAGCTGTTCTGCTCTGGGAAGGGGCCAGGCCTACACTGGAACCAGGGCTGGTGCCTGAGCTGCCCTGTCCAGCAGTCTGTCTGGCCTGGGGTGGCTCAGGGGCTGGCAACTTTGTGGGATTGTGGGTTCTGAGCATGCAGGGACAAGAGCTGGTTTGTACGTGACCAGGAAGGGGCATTGAGGCCATGCAGCACCCTCCTCCTTCGGCAGGGCCCCTCAAGCTGAGGGGGACCACCAATGACTCTGTACAGACAGGGTCTGGGCAATGGGGCAGTCCTGTTTGCAGAGTGACATCTAATAAATTCTCAAGGTGTTAAACCAGGGACACTGCCCCCTTCCCTGCCTATGCCAGTGCAGCCTAGCAACCCAGCCCCAGGTCCCAAAGAACCAAGCTGTCCTACATGATGGAACAGGTGCCTCCTTTCCTGACCTGCACCAGCCAGCTGCCAGGAGCCATGGGTTTCATTGCTCCCACACATGGGCCTTGGCTGGGTAGCAGAGATGTGCTCATTCTGGACAGGGTCTCTGGGCTGCCCTCATTGTGCACAGACTGGTCTGGGGTGTCAAGCATGGCGAGGCGATGCTCACGGGAGGGCAGGGTGAAGATGGGGTTTATTGAGGCTTTGGGATCCCTATAGACAAGCTTTCTGCAGCGCAAGGTGGGGGGGGCAGGCTGAGCATCAGAGCCCCCAGAGAATTCACTGCCCCAGGAGCTGAGCAGATGTGGGCCAGGAACGCACTGCCTGGAGCAACTCACTACTGGCAGCTCCTGCTCTCATCCGGGGGACCTGCCTCCCAGACAGGGAGAAGCTCCTAAGCTGAGGGGCAGGGATCTGGCTTCTGGGCTCCTGGCACTGGGAAAGGGGGATGGGACCAAGGCCCCATCTACCAGAGTGCCCGCAGTTCTGATACTCAATTCCCTAGCCAGTGGCCTTCCAACCTGGCCCACCCCCAGCATCTGCCTAGGAGCTCTGGACCAGCCTGGGCAGAGCCTCTTGGAACAACCACCTCATAAGGATGAGTCTCCTCCCACCACAGGCCCTGTCACCTGCCCCTCTTTTGTGGGGGTCTGGGCGCTGCACATGGGTGCATTTGCTGGATGCTGGGAACGTCCTTTGGTGCAGCCAGGGTCCTGGCTGCAATCTGCCTTGGGGCACCACCAGCCAGGACTTCCAGCCAGGAGCAGGGCTGGTCTTCCACCCTGGCCCCCGGGCTCAGCTCCGTGGCTCCCTCTGCGACTGGGGCTGGTATCTGCAAAGAGAAGCCAGCCAATGGCCTCACATGGCAGAACTGGACTGGGGGAGAGGGGAGGGTGGGGCATGGCTGGGGCAGGGCCTCTCTTCAGCTCATTGTCCCCCACCCCTGAGCTATGCCTCCCTGCCCTTCATTCATTGGATAAACATCTCCCATCTTCCCCAGCTCACTGCCAGGGTTCCTGAGCCAGCTAGGACTCACCTGCAGAAACAGCACCAGAGCGAGGGACGCAAGGAGAGGGGCTGGGCTCCAAGGCTGGTGTCTCCCAGCGCTGGGCAGCCACCACAGGAAGCAGGGAGAGTGAATGAGGGCCACAGGGTGGGGGAACCTCCTGAGACCATACCGGTGCTGCCCCCTTCACCCAACTCTCAGCAGCCACGTCAGTGATAGTTCAAGGGGCCTGGTGAGGTGCCCCCACCCACTGGCAAACCATCCCCGCTCCAGCACATGCCCTGATTCCTCCCCACATACTAGCTCCTCTGCCCTGGTGTGTACATACTGGGGGGTGGGGAAGGGCGTGGGGGCCGGCTCCCGGGATCTCCTCCTGGTTCCTCTCCTGCTGTCTCTAGAAGAGATGGGGGGAGTTACTCTCTGCATGGCATTCCTCACCCCGCTCTGATGGCTCCCTGTCCCCACATCCACCCCATTCCTGCAGTTCTGCCATGTCACCCCCTACTGATGGGCTTGAGGCACCATCCCAGGGGCACAGGGAACTCAGGCATCTTGCACCCCAATCCTACCACTCACAGCACCCATTTGGCACAGCATGCATCTATTTCCCCTTCCATCAAATTTCCCAGGGAACCTTCCACCAACAAAGAACCCTCCCCCCAGCCCTCCCCAGGAAACCCCTGTCCCCCCAAGTTGTCCCACCCTCCCATGTTCTTCTGCCTCAGGCCCATACCTCTCACTTTTCAATCGTTTCCTCCGAGGCCTGAAAGCAGAGACACACTGGTAAGACCTGCGGCTGGGGGAGGGGGGCATGAGCTCAGCCTGGGATGTGTTACCCTGTGGAGGGTTCAGCATGCAGGGTATGTTTTCACTATAAATCAATCAATCAATCAAATCATAGGGCTGGAAGGGACCTCGTGAGATCATCGAGTCCAACCCCCTGGGAATTGAACCCAGGACCGTCTGCATGTTAAGCAGAGGTGGTGCAAGCCCCTCTCCCATAGTAGTGGGCTGGGACCCCAGCTGAGTTGCGGTGGGACTCAGGGTCAGTCCAGGTTGTGAGGTGATTGTGTGGAGGCTCTGAATCAGCCAAGAGCTGCTCACTAGTAGCCACCCTCCCCGACACCAGCCACAGCCACCCCACCTGTACATGCATGCGTCACATCTCCTTTGCATGTGCCTGTGCACCAGCTCCACCCCACCCCACGTGTATGTCTGGCCATGGGTCCTCCTCACCTGTATCTCCTGACTGTGCTCCCTTACCTGTGCATGTGTCCAGCCACAGCCCCCACCTGCAAACACTGGCCGTGCCCCTACACTCACCTGCACGCGCAGCGGCTGTGTTCCATGAACTTCAGCTCTTCCTGCTGACTCTTCCCCTGTATTGGGCTGACACGGATGACCTGGCAGGAGGAAGCAACTCACTGTTGCCCAGCTCGGCCCTGTCACCCCGCTCAACCATGGCAGCCCTGTGCCTCCCACCAGGCCTGAAGCACAGCTGAGCAAGCTCAGTTTTCCCGGGCAGCAGCTGGGCCAAACACTGTCTGGCCAGCTGGCCAGACAGGAGGGAAACCAGTGCTCTGAGCAGGAGACATGGAGCTGGTGGGGACAGGAGCTTCCTCCTCCCCACCCCACAACCTGGAGGCAGCTCAGTTGGCCCAGAAGAAAGAGGGACACAATTCTAGCCTGAATTTTGAGCTGCTGCTCTGGGGATGCCCCACACTAACAATAGGGCCTGAGTGGCTGAACAGGTGGGTGCAAGGACCCCAGAGCCAGCAGGTCCAGCACTGAAGAGAGGAAGCATCCAAATGCTGTTTGTCTGCCTGTCTCCATCTGTATACCATGTCTTATAAGAGTGACAGCTCTGTGGGACAGAGACTGTCTCAGACCCATATTTTGTGCAGTGCTTGGCTGATCCAAGGCTCTTGGCCCTACTGTAATACAGGAAATCAGACAACTCCTAGGGCTCCATCAGCCTGTGGAACTCACTGCCACAAAGTCTCAGCAAGGCGGTGAGCCAGACCAGGGCAGATGGGTCTCTGCCCAAAGGAACAGCTGGTTCCATGAGACAGGGGGCCCATGGGGAATTAACTGACGGCTAATCCTTGAGCCTTAGGGTTGGAACCCCACCACCTCTCCCCAAGCCAGGTTATTCCAGAAGTAACCACCAGGGGGCTCTATGCACCTTCCTCTAAGCCAGGCAGCTGGGACCAGCCACTGCAGGAGCCAGGATACCAGGCTAGATGGGCCCTAAGCCAGTGCTCTCCCTGAGGCTGGGGCAATGGGGGCACACAGCACAGGGGTCCATCTTCTGCCAGCTGGGGTGGTGCGTCGGAGTGGCCCCCACCCTGGGCCCCACCTGCATGGCCACCAGGTGGGTCTCCACGGCCACACACTCCAGGTTCTCATCGCCACAGCAGCCGGCGCAGCGCTGCAGTGGGACACAGGCAGGCTTGAAGATGTGCTCAGTCTCATGGGGAAACTCGCCCAGCACGTCCACCAGGGTCTCCAGGGTGCGGCAGTAGCTGCGGCTCCACACCTCTTCAAAGGGGACCACTGTGGGGACAAGGAGGGGGGTGGGTCACTGCTGCCAGGCTGTCACTCGGACATACATTGCCCAAGCCCCCTCCTCCACTGCATCCAACCCCTCTCCACTGCTCTCTTGGGCCCCAGCCTCCCCCATCTAAGTCCCCTCCCCCTCCTCAAAATCTCCCTCAACTTTCTCTACCCTCCCCCCTACTCCCCCCAACCTGCCCCCTCCCCAGAGGTGGAGTGGCAATAGCTATAGCAGAGGACAAAAGCCCAGAGGGGATGGGACACTCACCGGGTGCTGTCTGGCCTAGGGGGGGCTCCACCTGCAACACAACAGCGACCCCTTAGAAACCAGGCCCCAGGTACCCCTATGCCTGCCCCATCTCCAGTCCTTAGTAACCTCCCAAACCCCAGCCACTCCTAACTCCAACCCCCTATTCTTGCCATCCCTCCAAAGCCCCCAGCCCCAGCTTTTCTTTACCCCAGCTCCAGCGCCCAGCCCCAGCTCCCCCTCACCACAGCCACCTTTAGCTCCAGTCCTTCCCTCCCCACCCTGCCCCAGGGCCTTGATCCCTCTCACAGCACTTGTCCCACCTCCTGGCTCTGGAGGGAGCAAGCAGGGGGCTTCCCCTCCCCTCCCCAGGGGGCAGAGTTAAGGCTGCTGGTCCCTTTGCACCCTGTTTTCTGGCTCCTGCCGTGCAGGGATATGGTGTGCACAGCTTCTGTCCCTCCTGGCTGCAGCCCCAGACTGTCCCCGGCGGAGCGAGCTGCAGCAGCTGAGAAGCCCTGGGCCGGGGGAGAGGCCAAAGTAGTCAGGGTGGAAACTCGGGAGCCTGTCATTGCCAGGAGGGCCACCAGAGGGCGCCCCAGCTGCAGGCAGCCAGGCAGCTGTCCAGCATTGGGGGGTCCGGGGTCCCCAGCTCTGCCCCCCCCGGATTTGTTCTCATTGGACGGGGTCCCACACGGGGCACCCTGAGCAGGCCCGGGAGCTCAGGGCCTGGGTTCAAATCCCAGAGCAGGCAGCGTCTCCCCCCAGTGATCGCCTCTCACCCCAGGGGCCGGTTCGTACAAACGGGGCTCCCCATGCCAGCCCCCTACGCTGGGGAGCCGCCACCTCTGGGGAGGGCGACGGTGCAGCAACAGAATAGGGCAAAATTGAATAATCCTGGGGGGGGGAGCAGGAGTTTGGGATGACCCTCCCCTACTTATTCCCCACCCCAAATACCTCTGGACACTGAGCCTCCCCACACAGCCCCCCGTCCCCGCTCCCCCCACATGCCCCCTTCCCTCTGCCTCCCCCCACATTTTACCATCCAAATGCCCCACTGCCGCACCCCCATCGCTCCGCCCCACACCCTGCCCCATGGCCAGGGGTCCCCGACCTCCCCCCGCCCAGACGGGGGCGGCTGAGTTCAAAGGCTATTGGAGGAGCGGGGTTTGGGGATCCCCCGCCCGGGGGCCGTGTCCCGCCGAGGGGCAGCAGGTGGCAGGCGCCGTCCGGTCCCGGCTTTATCCCGGCGGGTCCCGGGGCCGCTCCCCCCGCGGCCGCCCCGTCCAGCCAGAGCCGCGGGCGGGTCACCGGCCCCTTACCTGGCCGCGGGCTCCCCAGCCCCGGCCCCGGCCCCAGCCCCAGCTCAGCAGCGCGGCCGCCAGCAGCCACCGGCTCCCCGGCCCCATCCCCGGCCGCCCGGCCCGGAGCCCGCCAGCGACTGACGCCGGGGCTGAGGCAGGAGCCAGGGACGTGCCCGGAGGGAGGGGCCTCGCCCCCCCCCCCCCCGGATGGGGGCGTCTGTTCCCGGGGCTCCCCCGGCGCCCCTCCCTCAGGCATCGCCCCCTGCGGCACCCCCGCCCCTTCTCCGTGCCTCACCCTCCCTATGTGCCACCCCTCCCCTATGTCTCGCTCCCAGAGCCCCCCCCGTACCACCCCTCCCCATGTCACCTCTTCTTGTGTCACCCCCCGTGTCTCACTCCCAGAGCCCCACCCCATGTGCTACCCCCAATGCCCCCTCCCAAGTGAACCGTTCTTGTGTCACCCCCAATGTGCCACCGCTCACTCCCAGAGCCCCTCTCCCATGTGCCAGCCCCCATGTCACCTC
>ML682024.1:12949398-12968878 GCA_007922195.1 Podocnemis expansa
CACCTCTTCTTGTGTCATCCCCAATGCGCCACCCCTCCCCTATGTCTTGCTCCCAGAGCCCCTCTCCCATGTGCCACCCCCAATGAGCCCCATGTGCCACCCCTCCCCTATGTCTCGCTCCCAGAACCCCTCCCCATGTGCCACCCCCAATGAGCCCCATGTGCCACCCCCTCCCCATGTCACCTCTTCTTGTGTCATTCCAGTGTGCCACCTTCCCATGTCTTGCTCCCAGAGCCCCTCCCCGTGTGCTATCCCTAGAGCCCCCCCATGTACCACCCCTCCCCATGTCACCCCTTCTCATGTCATCTCCAATGTGCCACCCCTCTGCTGTCTCACTTCGAGACCCTCCCCATGTACTACCCCTAGAGCCCCCCATGTGCCATCCCTTCTTGTGTCATCCCAATGTGCCATCACTCCCGGAGCTCCCCAAGCGCCACTCCTCCCCAGGATCTCCCCCCCACCCTGTGTCATTTCAGCACCCACACATACCAGCTCCCTCCCCATGTGTCACCCCTTTTCACGTCACCTCCATGTGCCACCTCCAGCACCCCTCCTCATTTATCACCTCCCATGTGTCACTCCACATCCCTCCTCTTGAGTCACCTCCTTCTCATATTTTGCCCCACTGTCCCTCCCCCATACACCACCCCCTCCCCCAGGTATCAACCCCCACACTCCATGCATAACCCCCCCCATGTCCTCTCACCCCAAAATGAAGCCCTTGGGATACTCCCCCAATGCTCCCTCCCTTCCTGTGCCTATCTTCCTGCAGAGCCCTCCAGGCTCCCCACAGACACCTCCCTGGACCCACTGCATCCCAATTGTCTGGGAACCTCGTACAAGGGGCAGTGGGGGAGTGGGGAGGGGGACAGAAGGAACAAAGTTAGTGCATGTGATGGAAACTGGGCCCCCATTGGCTGGGCGGGAGAAGAGCTGGGGGTCCCTGCCAGAGAGCAGCAGCGTGGGGGCAGAAATAGCAAGGCCAGGGGCCCTCTTGATCTCTTAAGGTGGCACCTGCCCTCTGCCTCAGGTGGGAGCTGGAGGATCAAAGACTCAATCAGGTGTTAACTCTGGGGTGTGTGTGGCAGGCAATCTTCAGTGCAGCTGTGCACAACTGGAACTGCACCCTGGGCTGCCGCACACATGACAGGAGGATGCCACCCTCCTCTGGCAGACAGTGCTGACCCCCCAATGCTCCAGGTGGTGCTAGGGGCCCAGGGGTGCTGCCATTCAGGCCTGGTGTACAGTTTGTGCTCCTAGCCCCAGGGATCAGTAAAGACCCAGTAGTGGTTGCTGAGAGATGCCATGACTGTGAGTTTCAGGACAGGCCTTTGCTTCCTGTGCAATGCTGATGTCCTGCAGCCTGGTGTCTAGCTGCTGTTGTGTTCCACCTCAGAAGTGGCTGCATTTCAGTGGCAAGCTTGGTTCTCACATGCTTTGGACGGGACGGGGCTCTGTCTGGCTTTGCAGTGACTGATTCCTGCTGTGCTGTTGTTTTATCCGAACGTTGCATTACTGCCCTCCCTGGGCCCATCTCAGAGGCCATTGAAATAATTTTGCATCTCACTCCTCCAAAAAGGCTGAGTGTGTGAGGGAGCCTCTAGCAGAGACCACATAGGAGAAACCAGCACTGACTGGGCAGCCTCTGCCCAGTTGGTTGGCTTTGTCTCTTCCAGACCCCAAAGCAGAATGAGCAGCTTGCCAGCCGGATGCAGGTGGGATGGTCATGGCTGTAGCAGGAGAGAACAAACACAGCTCCAGCAGAAGAGCGCTGGGTGCAGTTCCCAGGCCTGCCCTTGGCCTCTGTGATGATTAGTTTATACCCTCACTCAGGCCTTATCTACATACAGGCACAAAAGCAATTCCGGAGTAAGGCAGGGGTGTGTGTATGTGAATTTAAAATGGCACAGCTCTTTGTGACTCACAAACCCAGTCTCACGGGCTGCTAATGACCATGACTGAGAATTCACTGCTTCTGCCCAGGGCTTCTTTCTGGAGCACCTGCCTCCATTCACAGATGTGAACAGAGCCATGATAATCCAGTAGCAGCATCAGGAATGGAACCCAAGTCAGCAGAGCACCATCAGCCTGGTGTCTGCCTCACCATCAGGCTACCGTTTCTCCCCCTGACAGTAGTAAGATGCCTGCCTCCTTGCTTCCCCCCACACCCATGGCCTCTTTTGGTTCCACTGACAATGAATCCCAGGGCCAGGGGAGGAGACAGGCTGAGAAGTTAGGGAAAGATGGGTGGAAGGAAGAGAGAAGCTGGGGAAGTTGGGGGGTGGAAATGGGGGGGGGCAGAATAAGAGGCTGGAGAGTGGATGGTTGCTGAGGCTGGAGGGCAGGGGCTGAGGATTTGTGTCACCAGTATGGGGGTGGAGAGGGACTGAGAGGTTGGGACAGGTGAAGAGTCTGGCTGAGGGGTAAGATGGGGTTGGAGTTGGACTGCAGTGGGATATTTGCTGGGAGTGGATGATTGCTGGAAGGGGAGCTGATGGGGTGGGAGGAGAGGAGCTAAGGGCAGTGGGGTGCTGGAATAAGCGGTAAGGCTGTTTTGGTGGCTGAAGTGGGATATGGGGCTGAGAGAGGATGGTTACCTGAGACCAAGTGGGGGGGAAGGAGTGGCATCGGGCCTGGGACCTGATGCCTCTGGCTCACTCAGTCAGTGCCCAGCCTGGGAGGCAGCATCTGGGGCAGATCCTGGCTGGCTGCCCCCACCCCTCATGACAGAGGACACCAAACAGGAGGAAGGGCCATGCTGCAGAGAGCCTGCAGCTGGCCAGGGCAGTGCTGCCACTACCATAAGAGCAGGATTGCATCAGTGAGCAGAGAGCAGCTCAATTCCTGGATGCAGCTGCTGTTACTGTCACTGGGCTCTAGCAGCCCCCACAGCCAGGCAGCAGTGCACGGATACAGAGCTGACACTTTCTTGGCAAGGAAACGCATCGCACTACTGTGTCATCACCTGCTGTGCTCAGAGATGGCCCCGGTGCCAAGATCAACTGTATGTCAGCTCCTGGGATCCCAAAGCATTGTAAATCAATGGCCAGGCCATGTCAGAGATAGGAACACTTTGCTTGGTCCTGAGATGCACCCACCTCTGGGGTAGATCACTGGTGCTATTCATACACGGACGCCCTGCTCAATGCTGAGATGCAGATGCCTTATAAATTTCCAGTGTTTAAGGTCAGCCAGGAGCATTAGCCACTGTCTGATCCCTGTATAATGCTCACCTGGCCCCTCTGTACTGAGCCAAGGGACTCATGCTTAGCAAAAGCATTTTCTCCACAAGCAGTGAGGCTGGGCAGAAAATCAGGGGATGGAGATTCCACCGCTGCCTGGCAGTTTGTCCCCCAGATCAGTTCCTCCCTGGTGAACATCTGGGTTTTATTCCTAATGTGAAATGTTCAGCTGCAGCTCCTGGCTGTGGATTCTCATCCTACCAGTCTAGTAGGTCAAAGAGCCCTTCACCACTTGTATTTTCTCTCCAGGAAGGTGCTTAGGCACTGTGATTGTCCCTGTGAGCCACTGAGTTCTGCCCCATTCTCCTTGCTAGTCTTTTTTCCAGCCTTTGGCTTATTTTTGTGACTCTTTTCTCCCCCATCCACAATTCTTCTGCATCCTTTTAACACCTGGTGCCCAGAACTGGGTGCAGGACTCAGCATTGGCCTCACCACCACCGGATACAGAGAGAAAATCGTCCCCCAACCCTTACCCACCATGTCCCAGTTAGCCAGCCCAAGATCCCATGAGTCTGGCGTGTCCCTGTGCCTCCCAGAAAAATCCGTGTTGCTCTTCCATGCTGACCCCCTTTGGCAGCCTCTGCTCTACCAGCAGCCACATGGTCCAGTGCTAGGCCTGGACTCCCAGATTTCAGTTTCCAGTTACATCTGCCCACCCCACCCACCTTCAGCAGAGCCCAGCGGTGAAGAGTGGAGCGATCAACATCTCAGTCCAAACCTAGACAGTGAGGAGAGTCTCCCAGGCACTACAGGAGGCTGATCTGGGTGGGAAAAGTGGGGCATCAAAAACTCAGCGGCTGGGAAGTAGAAGGCAGGTGGAGGAGACCCCAGGGCTCCTTCGCAGACACCCTTCCCAGAGTGAATCTGGCCCAGCAGACTCTGTTTCTGGGGGACTCTCTTTGCAGGAGATAGTGCCCTGGGGCATCGCCAGCCAGTGGCCTGCTCCCTTCCGGTCCCAAAGGCTGGCCTCTGGGGAGTGCGGCCAGCGTGGGAATGGCTGCAGAGGGCATGGCCGTTCCTTGGGGAAGTCGCAGAACTCTGAGAAATGCCGGAGGCGACAGCTGATCTGACGTGAATGCGAAGGGTCGAGGTCACTCGCAGTGTAAACACGGCGCTGGTTTTATTCCTGGATGTCCCGATCTGTTCCTGGGAGCCTGGTGTATCCCCGGCCCCAGGCCAGTTTCCCCACCCCATCCTACTCATCACTTCCCCAGCTCCTGCACCCCAAGACTAGGCCCTGCAGGGTGCTTTGCTGAGACTGAAGAACCACTGATGGCAAGAGACCCTGATGTAGGGTCAATGGCAGGACTGGACAACGGGAGTAGAGCCAAGGGACCTGCCCCCCCCAGCTTCAGCCAGAGCTGCTGTTCTGTGCAGGGACTCACCGGCTGGGACTGGGCTGATGCTGAGCCAAGCCTGTACCCTGAGTGAATGGCCAGGAGCCACTGCTCCAGCCAAGGGCTCAATATCACATCCTTTGCAGAGATGGGGCAGGGAATTGGACCTTCTCCAGCCCCATGCCCCAGGAACTGGCTGCTTGGCCCAGTGGTGACATAGTGTCTCCCCTTATGGGGGAGTGGAGACATTTCACACTAACCCCATTCCAGGTGCAACCCCTGCCCGGCAAGCGGACAGGCAGCCAGAGACCCTGGCCCCCTCCCTTCCTCTCTGGCTTCAGCCTGGCTGTTTACAGGGGAAGTGTATCTCTCCTGGGAGGCTGTGGTTTGCTCAGGGCTAGAGAGCAGCAGGAATGGAGAAAGCCGAGTGTGTGGGGGGATAGACAGATAGATAGGTAGATAGATTTCTAGTTGATGGAGGGAAGAGTGGCTTGAGATGTGTATATGGGAAGAAATGTGTATGGGGCTGGATGGACAGAGGGGTATATGGATGGATGGACAGAAGGGTACATGGATGGACAGAGGGGTATGTATAGGGATGGATGGGGAGGTGTATATGGGGCTGGATGGACAGATGAATGGAGGGGTGTATACGGGGTGGATGAAGGGTTTCGTATAGAGAGGGTGGGTGGGTGGGTCGCCTGGCTGGCTAGGTAGTGAACGCAGAGACAGCTGAACAGCAGACACACTGCTGGTGACCCCCGCCCCTGTTTCCAGCTCCAATCCCTGGGCTGTTCTCCACACTGGGGATGTCTCTCCTGGGGACTATAAAGGAGATTTGATCCAATTTTCACTGAAATGAGCAACCCTCCTGCTCCAAGGAACACACCCAGCTTTGCTGGTCTGGCATGGCATGGATCTGAAGCCAGAGCCCTGGCCAGGAGGGCACCAACCTGTTGGCCAGATTTTCCAACAGCTGGCACAGGGTTAGGCTGAGTCCACAGGGCTGGCTGGTCTCCTGCAGGTGGTGGGGGCAGATAGGATGTGGCTGGGGGCACAGTGCCCTTAGGGTGAGCAAGGGTCCCCAGTGGCCACCTCTGAACCATCCATGCAGCCCAGGGTGCCTTTAAAGACCATGCCCTGCTGGTGCTCTCAGGTGCCCTGCAGTCGTGTGGTTCTGGAGAAGGGAAGGTAGCCCCCAATGCACTTCAAAGCCAGCTGAGGTCCTGGCCTGGACAGAGCTGGGCTGTGGGTGGCAGCCCCCCCCAGCTTCCCAGGAGCCAAGCCTGGAGCCCTCCCCATGTCGCGTGTTTGGCTGTGCTGTGGGCACTGGGTTCGGCTGCCTGTGGCCACTGCCCCCGACAGAGGAAGTGCAGACACCACAGGCTCCGGCCTGGCTTCCTTCTGGGTAAACAAGCCCCTGCAAGCCTGGGCAGCCTG
The DNA here is from genome assembly GCA_007922195.1 of Podocnemis expansa. NCBI lineage: Eukaryota > Metazoa > Chordata > Testudines > Podocnemididae > Podocnemis > Podocnemis expansa. The sequence goes on from ML682024.1 coordinate 12,955,418, forward strand.
AAGCCACAAAGCCCCCCTGGGGCAGGGCTCTGGTGGCAGGACTGTTGGGGGAGAGTGGGGGACACCCAAACACCGGGGTTCCCATGTGGCAGGACACAATCCCTGTGACTGGGCACTGGGGAAACAGAGCCATGCCCAGAAGCACTGGGGGCTACTTTCCCCTCCCCGGAGCCACACGACTGCAGGGCACCTGAAGGTACTACCAGGGCATGGTCTTTAATGGCACCCTGGACTGCACGGCTGGTTCTGAGGTGGCCACTGGGGACCCTCACTCACCCTGAGGGCACTCTGCCCCCACCACCTGCAGGAGACCAGCAGCCTGCCCCACTGTTCACCCCAAGACTGTTGAGGGGCCCTGAAGTACTGGTGCTGGGTCCCTGCTGAGGTGCTTTTTCCCAGTGAAGTCCTAATGGCCTGAACCCTTTCATGTGCTGGGGTCCACCCCATCCAGCAGCCTCTCCCCTGCAGACCAGGTTTTGTGCCCCTCAGGGCTCTGGGTGCTGGGCCTGGCACAGGGAGTGAGTGGGATGAAAAACCTGCTGAACCCTTGGCTACCAAGGAGGCTCTTGGACTCAGCCACGTTCTCCTTCCACCAACCCCTGCTAGAGATCAGTGTGTGCCCCCCCCCCCCACCCGCCAGTTCAGTTGCATGGCATATGCCTCTGGCCATGGAGCTGGTGGAGGGACTTGACCAGTCAGGAGCAATAGTAGGTTCTCATCCTCCCCATGTACCATGCATTAGCTAATGTGTGTGTGCTGGGTGCATGATGGCAGCAGGATAGAGAAGCAGGAGCCAGCAGCAGTCAGTTCTTCAGTCCTGAAACTCCTGGCTCAAGGCCAGGCCATCTGCTGGGGCCTGCAGAGAACCCCTGATCTGGTGTCAAGACGTGTGCTTCTGGGCTGTGAACTCTGAACCCTAATGAAAGCAGAATGTCCTTGGGGGGGCCTTCTTCCATAGAGCAGGTTTGGGGTTTGTGGCCCCTTTTTGTGTCTGCACCTGTTTTAAGGGGCCACATACTGGATCTGGCCCTGGTCACACTCTGGAAGGGGCCAAGGCACGTGCTAAGAGCCTGACTGCACCGAAGGCAGCAGGATGGGCCCAGAGCCAGGGTGGTTGGGGCCGTGGCATAAAGCCAAGGGCTCTTCACTCTGAGCCAGCGAACAGAAACATGTCAAGGGCTTGCTAAGTTCTCCAGACCCACTGCTTGCAGTCAGCTTCACTGAGCACAGCCTGCAGTGGTGGGGCCCTGGCACTGTCCCAGCTCAGTGCGGACTGGAGTAAGAGACCAGGTCCTCCTACTCCTCCTGCTGCAGCTGCGGGGGGCTGTTTTCTGTCCCTGTTTGAGGGACAGCTTGCTGAGACTGATGGGGCTCAGAAATGGGGGGCAGCTGCTCTTCCCTGATCACAGCAAAAAATGGTGGGGGGGAAGGGTCCTTAGCATTTTCCCAGGGGCTCACAGCCATTGTTGCTGCCCCACAGCACCTGGCACAGATGGAACGGAGCTGGGGTCACAGTGGGATGGGAGGAGTGTGGGGAGAGGCAGATCGGGTGGCTGCTGCAGCATCTCACCCTGCAGAGCTGGGTGAGACTCAGGTCATGGCTGGTTGTTTGCAAAGAACACAAAACCTCAGGACATGCTGGCGTGGACGTCTGTCTGCTCTCAGGAGAGACACCCAGGCTAAAAGAGCATGGGACTGCAGGGCAGGACTGGGGGGCTCCTGCAAAGCTAAGGGTGAGGGGTGGGGGTCCAAGCCTGGGAGAATAGGGGTGGTGGGTCTGGGTCAAGGGGCACTGGCACAGCCAGGATGCAGATGGCAGCTGCGTTCCTGTCTGGCAGTTGCTATCCCATAACTAGGTTCTGAGCCTGCCTCCAGCCCAGTCAGGGTCCCCTGGCCTCGAACAGCCTGGATCCTCCTAGGGCCTTGCTCAGGGCTGCATCCCAGGGTTAACTCTTATCCCTGGGTCGGGAATGAGTGCAGAAGTCATGTTCCCAATCTGCAGAACAGAGCCCCAGCATGGCACGGGGAAGGATTCGGTCCAGTATGGGGAAGATGGCAATGGCGGGTGGAAGATAGGAGCAGCTCTGGCCTGTGCTCAGCACCCAGCCACTTGCTGCTTCCCCAGCCAGATCCGTCTAGGTTGCATGGAGCCACTGCAGCTGGAAACCCCAGAGCCTCCCTCCAGGTGCATTGCCCTCCCCAGATATCTGCCCCTTGGCTTCACTTCAGGATTCATCTGCGAGTGGCTCCATTCCTCTGCCCTCAGAGATGGAGGAGTGAGCCTCTTCCCAGTCCCCACCCTGGGAGGCCCTTTGCAGCCCTGGCAGCCCCCCACACTGTCCAGCCATGCGTGAGACAGCACTGCCATCTAAAGGCCACAACATGAAGTACAGCTTTCAGCCCAGCTCTTGCTATAGTGAGGCTGGGACGCTCAGGGGTGGGAAAGACCAAGGCTGGGCTAGGCAGCCTCGGTGTGCAGAGAGACAAGGTGGCCACTGGAGGACACTCCCAGCCAGACATTTCTAGCATCCTCCCCCTCAGACAACCAGAACTGAGGCCCAGAGAGACTTGGCCAAGGCCCACCAGCAGTGTGGGGATAAACTGGGAATAGGACCCACCTGTCCAGGACCACAGCCCTGTTCCCTGCCTCCAGCCCAGGCCCCCTTCCACCCTACCCACCCTTCATTGCATTTGGTTGGATGAACAAATGCACCCATGCTACCCTGGGCTGCTCCTTGTGCTCCCAGGCGCCAGGCAATTGGCATCAAACACCTCCTCCTGGGGTGCTGGGCGTCCTGTGAATAAGCAAGCCATACAGGTGCTCAACACCCTGGGAATCACCTGGTGGGAGCCAGCCTGTCTTTGCACTTTCCCCAGGGCTGCTCCAGCAGATGTTTCAAAATGAAGATTTTGTTTGTTTTGGCCTCTTTCTGATGGAAGAACCTGAGCCGTGGGGTGGATTTTCCTGGCATGTGTTTTCTTTTGAAATTTTAGGCTTATGCCCCCTGCCCACTGCTGCTGGGCCCTCGGGGGCTCCCAAGGATGTGGCACTGAGTGAACTCTGGGGCACAGAGAGTTGTCCCTGTATTAACCTTGGCTGCCTTTCTCCACAGTGGCCATTAGTCATGGGAGTTAAATAGGGGTTGACCCAAGCCATACAGACAGCCTTAGTAATAATAATACTAATAGCTCTTAGGGAGCAACTTCCAGATGTTGATCTCAAAATGCTTTAGAGAGCAGGTCAGTATCATCATGACTGTTGTATGAATGGGGAAATCAAGGCACAGAGCGGGGCTGTGACATGTCCAAGGTCACCCAGTAGGCCAGAGGCTGAGCCAGGAACAGCACCCTACTCTCCTGCATCCCAAGCCAGGTTTCTATGCACGAAGACATGCTACCTGGCTGGAACCACCCCTGGGTGCTGGTTCTCAGCTGCCTGGCCCCAGTCTATCACCAGTGTGGACCCAGCAGGGCAGCGGTAAAGATTCCACACCTGTGGGATCCCACACCTGCCATGCAGCAGTGAGTTCAGCTCCCTTTAGGAGCCTCTGCGCAGCTGAGAATTGACCTCCCCAGTGTGGGGCTGGAGTTGTGTGACTAATTCCTTCTGTCTCTCTCAGTGTTCCCTGATAAGTGGATGAAACCTTCCCAGACCCAGGCTAGAGATATTCCACACCAAAGCCCGGACTTTCCCCTGAAGAGCAGCAGATTGGTTGGCGCTGGAGCCGTGCAGCCAGGGTGGCCAGGTATGGGCTAAGCAGCCTTCAAAAGGAGGCTAAGGAGCCTTTTTCCAGCATCAACATATAAGGCTCCCATGGTTCCTGGACTCCCTTTTGGTCGCAGCTGCAACCTCCAACCGTGGTTGCCACCAAACTCCTCTGATTCAAAACCATCCAGCCCTGGACGTGCCTAATGTTGATATGTGGGTGCAGTGCATGACTGAACTCACCCCAAACAGCTGGAGGAGGAAGAAAAGAGGATGGTCCCATGTAACTCTAGGGTTGTGCCATTCACCCAGGGGGTGGGCAGGGAAGCTGGGCCTGACCTAGGCCTCCTGCTGCCCAGGAAAGAGCCACGCACAGGAGGCAGACTTTAGTCTCTCCTGTGCAAGCCATTCCACAGTGGCTCAGGAATTTGCTGGCGCAGGGCAGAGACTGTACCCTGATTCTCATTTCCACCCTGGGGGTGCCCAAGCTACTAGCTAGGAAGTCCCTCCCTTGTCTTCTGGCCAAACAGCTTTTGTTATTTCTAGACAGCAAAACAGACTGAAGGGGCCTCTGGCACAGAACACCTATGGGAGCTGGCAGTTGTGGGGAGCTCCTAATTCATGCCCCATCTCATCGTCAGGCAGACAGGAATTTGAACCTGGGTTTGCCACATCCCAAGCAAGTGCCCAGACCACTGGCTAAAGCCTCAAGACAGAGAAACACCAGCTCCAGGAATAGGCTAAAGCTGGGCCATGACCAAAAACAGGTGCCCTCAGGTCCAGTTAGACTCCTAACTCCTTTTGGAGGGCAGAGTTTCAGCTACATTCTTCTCTTTTGCATCTCCCATTGATCTGTGTGCACAGACGTCTACACATCCCTTTGGCTGGCACCTCTCTCCCCATGGACTGCACTTGGCATTAGGACTTGCTAGTCTGCAACAGCCAGCTAGCGCGAAAAGAGCTGCTGAGTTAAAATTTGTCAACAGGAAAGTGTTGAACTGAGCTGCCAGTGCTGGTCAGCCCCTCATGGTTGATGCCAGGGACCACTGTCCGCAGAGGACAATGGCCTGTTGTCTTCAGCAAACATGACCTGTGCTTGGCCCCTTTTGGCCTTAGAAATAAACACTCAGTCTGTGCTCAACAGAGGGGGAGGTTCCTGTACTGGGATGCCCTGTGTTCCAGTCTCACCCTGCTGTCTGTGAACAACCACAATGTAGATGTCACCCCTTGTTTTTAACTGAGCACGGTCAGGATCCCTAGCTTCGGGCACAGTCAAGTACAAGCCAACAGTAGCCACTTTACAAACAATGATGTGACACCAAATCATGCCAGGTGCAGCTGGGGATAGACCTGGGGGTCTAATTTACTGCCCCACAACTTGGTTGCACAGCATTCAGGTTTTTCCAGGGGTGTCTTGTGCCCAGCCAGAATGTGCAGAGGCACTAAACATAATCTTCCAGAATTCAGGAACTATGACATTATGGTGTGTGGTCCCTTCCACCCCAACACGCCCTGAACTCTGTCCCCTGGAGAGGGCAACAGTCACAGGGAATGGGTCAGGAAAGGGAGGAAGGTGCTATGATTTGTAGACATGAGACAGGACTAAAAATACAGTGTTGTTCATGTGATATGGTGGCCCCCCCCCATGTAACCCTTCAATCAAGGTTTGGGCTCAAGTGCCTCTTAAAACAAATGGAGACACCAGCTCAAGCCCCGTGGAGAAGGCATGAATTTTTGCAATATTTTTCTTAACCTCAAAGTTAGATACCTGCCCCTATCCCACACTTCTGTGAGCCACACTAAATCACCAGAGTTCAAGGTCAACCAAGTAACTGCCTGACTTTTTGGGCACTTATGAGATTCAGGCTTTAAACAGAAAACTGGGCTGAAACTTAGCTACTGTGGCCCCAACAGTCCATTCTACTCAGGTCCTTCCAATCCAGTGGGTAGCAGTAGCAATACCATGCGGGTGGGTAAACTGAGTCATGCATAGTGTTCTTTTGCCAAGGGTTTCCTAAGATAGAGCCCTCTGGGAAGAAAAGCTGGCTAAAGGGGTGTGACTTTTACCACTGTGTGTGTGCCCATGATAGGTATAAAAGTGCTGTTTACAGAGTGCTATAATGAGAACTATAATGGTGAACAAACACTTTCTGTTACGGGACTGGGACAGCCACAAAGCAGTCATTCCGGAAGAGCACAGCCTTCCTCCTCACAGTACTCTAGGCACTGCTATGGAGATCTGTGACAGGCCATTTCTGGGTGCCTTGCCATTGTCCTAGAGCAGGCGTGGCAGCCGCATGTGGCTCTTGAATGAAAAAGTGTGGCTCACGGAAGAGAGTCAGCAAATCAATTTAGTAGGTAAAAGTATATGGCTATATGCATCGGTGCGGCTCTTGAAGGTTTAATAAGCAACCTGTGTGGCTCTTGAGTTCAGTAAGTTTGGCCACCCCTGTCTAGAGCATTGTTTGCCTATCTGTTAATGTACTGAATGGGGAGAGGCTTGCTCATTTTCCACCTCCCCTGGTCCTCTGACACAGTCCATCTCTTGTGTCCTGCCATCCAGCAGTCTCCTGCCCCTGAGCTTGACTTCTCCCTGACACAGAACTAGCCTGAGTGACTCCCACTTGCAGACACCAGTGGCTGGCTCTCAGTGGATCCTACTGGGTGCCATGGGGCACTATGACTGCACACTTCTTGAAATGCATTAAAGATGCTACTTCTGCCATGCCAGTGATGTGATGTCCCAAACCCATTGGAAGCCAGGCTCATTCCCTGTGTTTTGTCTGAACCCCACAAGCAACTCCACCCCACGCCACCTTGTTCTCCAACCTTAGTCAAGGCCCTTTGTCCCATGCCTGGCACTGTGGGGCCCGCAAATGCCAGGGGGAATTTAAACAGTACTGTCTCCACAGCTCTTTTTGGGGGCAGTGCATTGCTGGGCCCAACATTCAACCACCTCTCTCTCAAATCAGAGTGTCTTTCTTGCTCTAACAGCTGGTTGATCCCTGCTAGCCTCTTTCAAACAATCACCCAGAACAAAAAGAGCCAGCATGCCAAAAATTCAGATTCTGTTTTCCTGCAATTTGGCTGTGTAGACAGAATATATATTGTTCTGCTCACAAACTGGATAGATGGGGAGTCACACCCCTTTAGCCAGCTTTTCTTCTCAGAAGGCTCTATCTTAGGAAACCCTTGGCAAAGTAACACTATGCATGACTCGGTTTACCCACCTGCATGGTATTGCTACTGCTACCCACTGGATTGGAAGGAGCTTTGGGGAGGCAGGGGAGATTGCTGGTGGAGCAGCACCTGTACCCTCCACCAACCAAAGGCCAGTGGCTGCTCCTGGTTCCACCAGGCCAGGCTCAGCATCCAGCTTCCCCCTCAAGGCTCCTCTTCTTCACCTGTGTTAAAAAGTTAAAAGAGAGGGGAAAAACTAACAAGAACAGTGTAAAAATGCCCCCTACCAGCCCCCCTCTTTCTAGTTCCCACACTTGGCCCCACAATAAAAAAAAACAAAAACAAAACCCCAAACCTAACAACAACAACCCTGGAGGAAAAAAACAAGAAATAGTGAAAGAAAAGCCCCCTCCCCTCATCCCTTCTCCCTTACTAGGCAAAGTATCATGGCTGTCCCATGACTTGTTTGTTGGAGGCTGCTATGGTTAAACATTGAGTAGCCCTCAGGTTTTGCAGGAAATATTTGTTGCACTTCAATGAGTTTTTCAAAGAAGAGGAAAGTAGATGATGAATGCCAAGTATTTAACAAAGCCTAGATATCAAAATGCCTTTTTTACTGATGTGCAGGGAAAGCCATGTGCTTACTTTGCCAAGGAAGCACCCCCATATTCAAAGAATACAACTTCAGTTGGCATTTTGAGAGCAAACTTGCATCAAAATACAAGAACACGCCTGCCAAAGAGAAAGCTAGGAAAGTGAATGAGATGGTTGCTTGAATGCAAAAGAGCAAAGTGTTTTCAAGAAACTATATGCAGCTCAACATGGAATTACAAAAATGAGCTACATAAGATCACCAAACCAGGACCAGCCCAAGGGACTTTGGCACCCCAAGCTGGCTTTCAAGTCCCCCCCCCCAACAGCATGGGGGTGGGTGGCAGGGGGGTGGAACCTGGCCTCAACTCCAGGCCAGCTTGCCCCACCCCCAGGGTGGGAAATAGGCAGCCCAGGGGTGGAGTGGGCCAGCCCAGAGGCTGGGCCCCACTATCTCACCCCTCCCTTGGGCTGGCTGTTGCTCCCTAGAGGCAAGGTGGGGCACGCCAGCCCAGAGGCAGGGTGGGAGAGCAGAGCCCACCCCATGGGCAGGCCCATTCTGCCTCCAGGGGAGATTGACTGGTTTGGGGAGGGGTGGGAGCAGGGCAGTTCAGTTTTTGGGCCAGCCTGACCCGCTCCTGGTGCGGCACCACAGCCAACCCTAAGTAAATGATGCCCTGAGCCAGGGCTTTATTTGCTTACCAGTTGAGTTGGCCCTGCGCCAAACATAGCAAACCATTCTCAGGGCAGACTTTACCAAGGAATGTTTGGTTGACTCTGCTGTGATATTGTGTCCAGAAAAGAAAACTGAATTTGAAAAAGTTTCATTGTCAAGGGCGAACTGTGATGAGACAAACAGAAGAAATCTCAGAGAATGTGAACCAACAGTTGAAATGCAAGGTAAATGATTTTTACTTACTTTGCTTTGGCACTCAATGAGAGTTGTGACATTAAAGTTACAGCCCAATTGCTGATTTTCACATGAGGCATTACCAAAAATTTTGAGTTCACCGTAGAACTGGCATCAATACAGTCAATGAAAAATAAGACTACTGGAAAAGATCTTCTGGAGGCAATAAATAATAGCGTCTCAAAATCGGACCTGAATTGGAAGAGATTGCTGAGCATGGCCAGTGATGGAAACCCCAGCTTGACAGCCAGAAATGTTGAATTGTTGGAAAGAATACAGGACCAAGTGACAGAAACAAACCCAGAGAAGAAATTTTTTTTACATTGCACTATTCACCCAGAGGGTCTCTGCAAAAATGTTCTGAAACTAAGCAATGTTGTTGATACAGTTACAAAACTGGTGAACTTCATTAGAGCAAGAGCATTAAACCTCAGGCAATTAATCTCTCTACTGGAGGAGTCTTACTCAGAAGAACTCATGGATGTTGTGCACCACACAAATGTTAGACAGCTCAGTTTGGGGACAGTTCTGAAAAGAGTTTGGGACTTGAGAGCAGAGATTGAGTTGGTTTTGAAAATGAAAGGAAATGATGAGGATTTCCCTCACTTGAAAGATGTGAACTGCCTCTGAGATTTCACATGTGCCATTGATGTTATGGGTCACATGAATGAATTGAATTCTAAACTGCAAGGAAGGGGGCTTTTTGCTTATGACAGGTATTCTGGAGTCAAGTCTTTAATGACAAAGTTACTCCTTTCTGCCCATCAAACTGAAAACAAGCAGTTCATGCATTTCCCCACTCTGAAACGGATTACAATATCTGATAAGAACCTGGAATGATATGTCTTGCTACTGCTCACTTTGCACACGAAATTTTCTCGCCGCTTCTAAGATTTTAGAATGATAGAAAATGACATGGCTTTGATCTCCTCCCTTTCACAAGAGATGCGGACAACGCTCCAAGTGACCTCCAGTTTGAGCTTATTGATTTGCGGTCTGCTGCGCTTCAAATAAGAGCAATTCAAATCAGCACCACTTCCAAGGTTTTATGCATCTCTCAATGAACAGGACTTTTCAAAGATCAAGGCTCATGCACAAAGGATGCTTGTTCTCTTCGGATCAGCTTACATCTGAAATTCAATAAATCAAAGAACAGATCTTCGATCAGTTATGACCACCTTGTGGCAATGACCCAATATTGCAACAATTGAAATGACCTCAGACCTCACCTCCCTTGTTAATGCCCATGAACGAGCTTGTTCGCACTGAAGTAGTGTAGGACACGGGTGGGCAAACTCGGCACGTGTGCTGACAGTGGTACCCAAGTCCATTCAGACCAGCACACAACACCCTCTGTGGTACCACAGAAATTGCCACTCCTGCCACAGAAAGACACTCTGGACAGCTTTCTTCAGGTGCAGCCAGGACACATAGGGACGCCCCCATGCCTATGCCTCCATGTGACATAGGAAAAAGCTGCCCAGAGTGATTCGTATCTGTAGTGTGGTGCTTCCCAAAAGAGCCTGTGGTGAAGTGGGAAACCTCTCTTAGGCTAACGGGGGACGTCATGGGTGACAACCTTGTTTCTTTTCTGTTCTAGTGATGTAGCTTAGCCACTAGGGGCTGGAGAGAAGTGTTTAGGTCAACCTGTACCTGGGGACCCTGCTGGTCACATGGGTTCCAGCTCATTAGACCAGGGGGTGGGGTTTTGGCAGAGTCTGGGAAAAGAACAAAGGACCAAGGGGAAGAGGGGGTAGTAGGGAAATGGAGGTTCAAGAGGCAGGACCCTGCCCTGGGGTGTAGCCCTAATTCCCCAGGGTTTCATTGCTCTATTTCCTGGTGAGCCTGATACCTACTGTCTTTGCTGCTGTATGACCTGGATTGCTAACAAACCCTCTGACTTCCACATTGGCTGAGATTCACTGCTGATCAGGACTTTCAATGTCCCCTCTAAGGCCCAAACACAGCTGAGCAACGTATGTTGCTTGCTGTGTGCCCCCCCACCTGGTGCGGGCCTGAACCTGCCCCCCAGTGGCCCAGTCCTGCCCCCTTCCACTTTCCCCACCACAGGGGAGCAGGGAGCTGTGGACCACCATGGCCACAAGCTCCACTGGCCTGCTGGCAGCAAGCACTGATCAGCCAGCCCAGCCTACCCCTGGTTGCGCCTCCCCAAGGGGCGGAGAGGGCTGGCACTTGAGCTGCGGCGTGCGGGGTCGGGGCCCTGGAGCAGCCTGCTTTGAAGAATTTGGGCCACTTCACCCCCAGCCCCCCCCCAGGCCATGGATCATGCCCATTCAGGACTGGGGATGGGGTGGGGGGGCTGGGGACGAAGCAACCCAAACTCTTCAGAGCGGGCTGCTCTAGGGCCCCAGCCCCGCATGCTGCAGCTCAAGTGCTGACCCTCTCTGCCCCTGGGGAGGCGCAGCCGGCTGGAGGTAGGCTGGGCTGGCTGCTACGCCCTGCTGTGGTGAGGCCACGTAGGCAGGCAGGTGGAGCAGCCTCCAGCCCCAATGGTCCACGGCTCCCCCCTGGAGTTGGTTGGGGGGGCAGTTAGGGCCCCCTTACCTGGCCACCGGAGCAGCCAGTCTGCACATGCTCAGTGAGAGCTTACTCTGAGCAGGAGTTTTAAAACCTCCCAGCTCAGAGGAGCTCTCAGCCGGCTGGAAGACTTTGTCTTCCGGCTGGACAGGGACTGCACCTGCCAGCCATGTGCAGCCAGCAGCATTCCCTGTACCAGGCAGCACCGGGCTGCGTGGCCATGCAGCTTAGAGGGAACATTGCCAGGGACCCACCTGGAGGAGATCCCAGGACAGCCCAGATGGGGTAGGAGTTTGGACCCCCTGAGGCTGGATTTGGGAGCTGACTGCATAGAAGCCTGAAACCTGTGCAGTGTTGGGAGAGAGCTTTGCCTTCGCAAGGTCATGAACAGCTGGGGCAGAGGGGACCAGAGGAACTTTGTCACAGAGCCACTCTGGGCAGCTTCTTTCTGCAGCACACCTGGGACCCCCTGAAAGGAGCCTCTTATTTTTGTGGTTAGTCTGTCTCCAGGCACACCACCAAGATGAACCACTCTGGGCACCTTCTTTCCCTGACACACCTGGGAAGCACTCCCACTCCAACAGTGATTGCTTGTGAATTTTCAGGCAGCAGCCACATTTCTTCAGCAGAGGGGGCCACGAGCACCAGCTGAGGGTCGGGGAAGAAGTACCGGCACAGGGGTTGGCAAAGGTTGCTGACCCCTGGTGTAGGAAATGTTCATAGCTGTTGTAGTAAGTTGGGCCGGAAGAGGTTAACACTCTGGTCAGTGAGTCCCAGGAGAGCCAATAGAAACAGAGTACAGGTTTTTGAATTGGAACAGCAGCCCTGCCTGTTTCCTGTTTGGTGGCATAGTGGTGGGATATTTTTGAACCAGGAGCACAAGCCTCAGGATTTTTAAAAGGACACTTTTTTTCTTTTGGCTATTGGAAATTGTGGAAGATTTTTATTTTTCTTCTTGTGTCTTCTTTTTTTTTTTTCCTTTTGCTGCCTGAGGAGAAAGGCATGCGCGGGGTTTAACTAGCAAAGCCATGGAGTCCAAAACAAGCCGTTTGTTTTTTTTTTCCTAGCTTTTGTGGCAATGGGATAGCTAGGCTAGGGCAGGACAGGAAAGCAGACCAGTGAATGCATTTGCAGTGGGGCAGAGGAGCCTTGGAGACACAAGCCCCAGGTCGGTCCCAGAAGTCCAAATCCAAGACTGACATGTGGACTGGGGACAAGGAAGAGGGTAATGAGGCAGTAGTGGATAGGGGCAGGCAGGTCCCTTCCAAACCATGAAAGCCAAGCTGGTAGGATGGTTTTAAGACTAGCAGATCTCTAACTAAGAGTGAGATGGAGCTCTTTCTAGAGATGAGGCACTTAGAAGCAGAGGAGAAAGAAAAGCAATGGTCCTTTGAGCAGAAAAAGCTGAGAAACTAGGTGTTGCAGATACACTGGCTTCTTCCACTGCCAATCCTATCCTGGCTTATGCTCTCCAACCCAAGAAATACCCAACATCAGGTAGGAGATGACGCAGAGGCCTTCCTAGAAAAATTTGAAAGGGCCTGCCTTGGATACTGCATCTCCACAGACCACTGTATGATGGAGTTGAGGCCACAACTCAGTGGACCCTTAGCAGAAGTGGCAGATGAAATGTCAACAGAAACCATGAACAATAATGAGCTTTTTAAACAAAGGGCCAGGTGTAGGACAGGGCTCCCTCCTGAACATACCCATCGCTGGTTCAGAATCCTAAGGTGGAAACTAGCCATGGTATTCACCCAACATGGCTACCAAATTGATAAAAATTGGAAGGCATGGATATCAAGGGCACAAGCTAAAACTACAAAAGAGCTCTCTCTCCTAATAAGGATGGAACAGTTCCTAGAGGGTGTCCCTGAAGAAATACAAAGATACATCCTGGATGGGAAGCCCAAATCTATATCAAAAGCAGGGGAGACTGGAGCCAGATGGGTGGAAGTGACAGAGAGGACCTGAACTGGTAGTAGTTTATTGGGGTCCCAGGAGGTGTGTTCAGAGATGGCATATGATCACTGGGGACTACCCAAGGGTCTACCTCACAGGAAGGAGTCCTCTGTACCACAAGGGAAGTCTCAGATGCCTTCTCATCCCACAACTCCATTCAACAGCAACATACCTCGCTCAAGTGACCAGCAAGCTGGACGATGTTTTAAATGTAACAAGCTGGGGCATGTGAAGGCCAGCTGCCCCAAGAGCACAAACAGAGTGTAGTTCATTGCACTGGCATTGCAAGAAGAGTCTGCAGGCCCAGATGCCTCACTGATATCCCCAGAGTTAAAGGAAACAGTTTGAGCAGGAAGAAAGTTGTCACGTAGAGAGACACTGGAGCACAGGTGCTAGCTATCTACCAGTTCTTAGTGAACCCCAAACACATCAAACTAAAAGCTGAAGTAACTGTTTAACCCTTCAAGGCTAACCCTTTTGACCTGCCTACTCCAGAGTTGCTTGTTCAGTACAAAGGCTGGTTGGGGATGTCAAGGCTTTTTCCCCACTCTGGCACTCTGAGTGCAGAAGGTGG
>ML682024.1:12968888-12996896 GCA_007922195.1 Podocnemis expansa
TTGGCTGTCCTGGGACTCACAGACCAGAGTGTTAACCCCTTCCTCCCCAAGGGTTACTACAGGGGATCTGGAGTTTTGCAGTCTATGATGATTATCCCATTCCCATGCTGATGGGAGAGGATTTAGCGAACCATGTGAGGCTAGCCAAAGGAGTGGGCACCACCACCTGCAGCCGGGCTAAGCAGGTATCCCCATCTAACCCCAATACTAAGTCTTCTACTAGGGCCCAGTCTGTGTTCCCACATACCACAGGGTCAGAGACCCAGACGTAGGTGGCAGACCCAGACCCCAATCCAGCGTCTACAACAGCAGCAGTACAGCCAGTCTTTGATATGCAACCAGATCCAGGGCTTGCAGCCCCCTTAGAGTTACAGAAGTCAGTGCTGGAAGGTACCACTGAACCTGCACTTGTGGCAGCAGCTGACCCTGTGCAAAAGCCTGTCCCAGTCTGCAGTGCAACCCCATACACCAGCAGAGGGTGTTTCCCAACTGGCAGAGGCACCCACATCGCCCGCATTGCTTCCAGAGGGCATGAACCCAAGTCCATGACCCAGCGAGGGGCTGAGGTCCCCAGCACCAAAGGAGTAGTTCCAAGCCGAGCAGGAAGAAGATGAGAGCCTTAAGGGAGCTTGGCGGTTGGCATGGAGTGATGTATTGTAACCTGTGGGTGGGCTGGAATTCATTTAAGTGCCCTTCTCCCGTGCATGCATGCATGCATAAATAAATAAATAAATCCCAAACTCCTATGGAGAAGCAGCTGGAGACCCAGGATTCAGTCTGTAAAGGACTCACAACAAAGACAGCTAAGAGTTACCATTCCCATATTAAAATATTACTCAAAATAAACTTAACAAATCTTATCCTAAGAAACCAAAATGAATTTTAAACAGAAGAATCCTCACAGAAACATTGTGGGAAAAGAAACCCAAGAGTCCCAAAGTTTAGGTGAGGGTCACCCATATCTCAGTTGCAGTCTCTATTCAAGTCCTAAGGCTTGAGTGGAAAGAAGTAGCAATCCTCTTCTTTGCCTGCAGGAATCTTAAGTAGGAATCCATGCAGTCCTTTCTTTCTGATCTGGAACCAGCACCATGCAGTCAGTTTACTGGTTAACTGGCCCTCAGTCACACAAGAGAAAACTGTGCAGCAAAAAACATTTTGCTGTCCACTTCCTGGCTCAGTTTTTTTTCTCACACCACATGGACTCTTCTCATTGCAGCTCTCTGTAGTTGCTGCTCTTGGGGATGCTGCTCTGCTCTCAGGCTTCTAACCACATCATCAACAACAACAACAACAAAAACCAACTTTGTGGAGCATGCTCAAAATGGTACCACTCCCTATCTACAGAAAGTTCTGGACCTGGACAGCCAAATCTGCTCAGCAACACAAACCAGCCTTAGGAGATCCCTAAAAGAGATTGCTCCCTTTTAGGCATGTGGGTCACACCATCACCTCTCAGCTCTTTGAATGGGTTCAGGTTTGGTATCAAAAGAGGATTTTCATATAAAGAGACTCTCTTGGGTGGGCACAGGGAGGACTGGCCTCCTCAGAGACAGTCAGTACAGTGGGGACCCGTTACCGTGTGACCGGTTTGCATGCGGAACCAGTTAATGCACAGTAACGTGATGGCCCCCCAAAGGCCCCAAATTAACCCGTGGGTCCAGTTAACATGCATTGCGTAAATTAGACAAGGAGCATCGCTGCCTCAGAGATGGACCCTGGGCACTGGCCCAGGCCCTGCTCCCTGGCCCCGCTTCTGTGCTCGGGTCCAACCCGGCCTCAGGCTCCTGCTGCCACCAGCTTGGCCCCAGATCCCTGGCCAGGGAGAGGGCACGGAGCGGCAGCCATGGCTGTGGGTGGCTGGGCCTAGAACGGGGCTGGAAGCGGCTGCCACCGCCGTTCTCTGCCCTGTCCCCAGACGGGGATCGGGGGCCAGCCTGGCAGCAGCAGGCACCTGAGGCCGACTCGGATCCCAGCACAGAAGCAGGGCCGGGGGCATGGCCCGCCGCCAGGGAGCGGGTCCTGGGCCGGTGCCCTGGGTCCTTCCCCAGGGCAGCGACCTTCCGGTCCTGTTTACACTGCGGTGACCAGGGGTTGTCCCCCAACACATGCATATAAATGGGTCCCCACTGTATTTCCATATAAGTACAGGGGAAAGTCCTTGAGCTTAGCTCAGGATCATCCTAGTGACTATGTGGGTGTGAACAGGACCAAAGACCTGTGTGGAGGACCTCTGCAAATGACCCCTGTGAAGGTAACAGGGTGGGGAGGGGCTTGCTGGACTTGTGGGGCCAGAGAGCACTTTAGGAAGAATGTCTAGCCCAGAAAGACAGAGCTATTCCCCAGGGTAGTGACTGAGCCAGAGATGCCTGCAGCATGGAGGAAACAAAGATGTTTCTGGTGCCAGGAGCAGGGCCATCTAAAAAGACATTGCCCCCTGAGGCTAAAGAGGGCAAGGGCAAGAGGGACCAAATCGGTCAGGTCTGGGATGGATGAGAAGGGTGGGTCTATAGAGACAGAGGGCTGGGTGCACCCCTCAGAAGGGAAGAGGGACACTGCAGATCAAGCAGTTGGGACAGAGAGGGCCCAGACCGACAGCGGTGAGGCCATGTGGGCAGAGGAAACAGAGATCTAGATCTTGAGGTGGAAGGAACTGGACAAGCATTGGAAAAAGCTTGAGTCTTGTGAGCAGGCTCTGAGAAAAAGCCACTGGTTTGTCTGAGAGAAGGAATGTTATGCCATTGTGTATGATCTGGAAAAGTTATGCCCAT
This sequence comes from Podocnemis expansa, assembly GCA_007922195.1. Classification (NCBI taxonomy): domain Eukaryota; kingdom Metazoa; phylum Chordata; order Testudines; family Podocnemididae; genus Podocnemis; species Podocnemis expansa. The sequence continues at coordinate 12,971,657 of ML682024.1, forward strand.
ACATTTGGCAAGGTGTTTCCACCTGCAAACTGACCAGGCTGCACTAAAGAGGCTGCACACGGTTCAGGAAATTGACAAATGACTTCTTTGGTGAAGATTAGCTTTACAAGATTTTGATTTTGAAATACAACATAATTCAGAAGCTCGTAACAAGGTGCTGATTCATGCTCTCATGAAGGTTTCCCAACTCAGATGGTTAAAACTGTTCCTGTAGCCTAAATAACTGTTTCTTTAAATAGGTGAAATATTGTTTCGCTTTTCATGTGACTTTAGTGACTTTTGTATGTGTACATTGTACTTTATTAAACATGCTCTCTCCTAGCCCGAGAAAGAAATCACAGCCAGTGTGGATCCAATCTAAGCCAGGCTGCCCTGCATGGTCTGTGATTTGGGGGCCATGTAGTAACCTTGGGGATGAAGGGGTTAACATCGTGGTCAGTGAGTCCCAGGAGACCCAATAGAAACAGAGTACAGGTTATTGAATTGGAACAGCAGCCCTGCCTGCTCCTGTCTGGTGGCAGCAGACCTCCTGGAAAGACCAGGATGAGGCCAGAGAGAAAGGCCTGGAGGATCCAGCAATATCCATGCCCAAGATAGGCTCAAGTCTGGAACTGCCCATGTGTAAGTAGAACAGGGAATGTTCAACTAGATGCGGTCAGGTTACTTCTTTAGTTTTGGTTTGTTTTTGGATTCCTCTCTGCTAAGCACATGTACCCCCTCTCACTAGCTTGTAACTACCCAAGTTAAATCCCAGAGAAGTAACTCTCTGTGTTCTTATCTGTTCTTCTTAATTAAAGAATTTACCCTTTTAAAATAAACTCTGGTTCTGGGTCCTAAAAGGCAAGAAGTTTTGTGTGCATGTGCCTCAGACTGTGCAGCCAACTACTAAAGGGGATTTGGTCCCAGTTTCAGCTGATATCTCAGCTGGGCTTCAGTCGTTCTCCTGAGAGAGGAAGAAAAGTGATTGAAGGTACCTCACAGGAAGGAATTCCCAAGTATGCCTTCCTGGGTTTTCAAGAGGCTTTTGAATGTGGATGGTGGCAGTAATACCACTCCAAGGGCAAGAAACTGGTAGCCTTGGAGAGTTTTAAGACAGGGCTTTAGGGCCAGTGGATTTCAAAGCCTTTTGCAGGCCCCCACCTTCTGCATTCAAAGTGCCAGAGAGGAGAATCAGCCTTGACAGTTGTGATATAATGTAGTAGTAAAAAGTTTAACTTTGGTATTATTTTATAACTGTTAAATGTTTACAAAATGGTTTGTCATTTGAATTGCCTTCTACCATAATATTTGGATAAATGTGTGTGTCATGGGATGCGCATCTCTGCTCCCCCTAGGGCTATAATCTATGTGATTTTTCTGTTCACTTATGCACTGTGATTGTATGTTTTGATAATTTCAAAAGGGATAGCCGTGTTAGTCTAGTCCAGTAAAAAAACAACAAGGAGTTGTGTGGCACTTTAAGACTAACAGATTTATTTTTTGCATGAGCTTTCATGGGAGAGGATCCCACTTCCTCAGATGCTTCGAAGCATTCCTTGTTGTATGTTTTGATACCAGTTGTGCCATGTAGGGTTCCCTTTAGAATGCTCCACTTTATAGCTGAGATATCATGTCTCCTGCAGCATTATGTGTGTGCGCAGATGTGTAGCATGTTTTGCATGGCTCAGGGGGTGGGAGACAGACCTAATGCTCTCCCAGCAGCATGCAAACAACCAAAGCTGCAAATAAGCTAGTACCTGGAGGAGGTAACAAATACTATGCAGATTGCGGTCCCTGCCTTGAAGGGGAAAAAGCAATGACCTCTACCCAGAAAAGGAGGGATCAGAGAGGGATTGGAAACAAAGAAGAAGACTTGGAAGAGCTTGAAGCCTTTTTCCAGGAAACCTTTTCCTTGAAATATCTACAATAAGGATTGGGCCCTGCTTTGAGGCAGAGAAAGGCTATAAACCATCACAGGTGACTTGAGGGGTGAGATGAGCATATTTGTAATGGTGTTATTAGTTTAGTTTGTATGTTTTATCTTTTATTTCTCACTTAAAATTGTAATCTAATCAATAAACTAGTAGCTGTTTTATCTAAAGCTGTGTGGACTTTAGAGGATAGGGTTAGGGGTCCTCACATGGGGACTAACCCTCAAGTAGCCAGAGGGCATATACCTGCTGCTTGGGTTCAATTGTGTGCGAGAGGCTGGAGTGGACTGACTCAGGACTGAGTGGTCACCTGGGAAAGAAGGGAGAATTGGGGTTCAAGAGTGGGAATCAGGGGTCACAGCATCACACAGGACCAGAACTGGGAGCAGCCTGTCACAGTATGTTTTCAGTATTATTGTTACTGTTTTTAATAAAAAACATAATTGGGTTTTATAAAGTAGAAGGTGTGGTAATTTCATTATAGTAGCAATGTGCAGCCCGTGATGACATACCAAAATTCGGAGAGTGGCCCACCTGTGAAAACTATTGCTCACCCCTGCTTTCAGCAGAGTCCTACAGAAGACTTAAGTCTTTACATCCTCTCAGTGTGGTTCCCCCTCCCACCACAAATGCGTGGAAAACAGCCCTGTGATTATCAGAAGTCCTAAAAATTTGAAATAATGCTGCTCAAACCACTAAGTCTATGTTGCAAAATGTTCTTCCTTTTCATTTTCATTGGGAGCTGTCTGTATTGCCAAATGCAGCCACTTCAGCCTTATGCTCTTCTTAATAAGCCCCGCCTCATCAGGAGCTTTTTGCCTGTTTTTTGTACAGCCCACACAGAGAAAAGTTTGATAAAAACATAGAGACTTGCATCTTTGAAACAAGACTTCCTTTCCTCAAATCCAGAACACTGACACATGAGAAAAGAGAGACAAAACAGGCTGCTTCCTCTGGCAGAGCAGCCCGATGCTCCCCCACTTACTGCTGGCTGGCTCTCTGCAGACCAACCACAGCCTGCTATTCTTTACAGAGCCCCTAGTGTGGAAGCAGGACCAAGGAAGCCCTTTAAAAAATAAAGCAAGAGTTTGTAGTTTTAACAGTTTCTCATGCATATAACTAGGAATTTGAGGGAATCCAGCAAGAATAATTTCAGGGCAGATTTTTCTAGGTTGCCTTGCAGGCGGGACACCTGCGGTCTTCTTGCTGCGGCTGCCCTCTATTCTGGTGGCCTATAGAGCAGTGACCCCTCTTGGAGCAAAGGTGAAGGGTTGGTGACACTTAGCAGGTCAGAGTGCTTTGTGGGGAGCTCAGAGGTGGGATGCAGATCACTCCAGTTTGGTAGGCCTGATCTAAGCTGAGGTTTGCTTAAGAAAAGAAAGGAAGCCAACCTCTGTCCTTAAGGCAGGGGCCAGACTGGTGCACAACTGCCTGTCTGCTTGGTCTCTGGCCTGGGATCTGGGCTTGGATTCCTTTCCATGCCGTAGTTGTGGCAGGGAAACTGGGTATGTTGCTGGCTGCCACAGACCCCAGCTAGGCGCTTCTGCTCTAAGTTCTGTGTCCATACGGAGCTCTACGTTGCTTGTACCTCAAAGCCAAGATGGCCACTTTCCTCAGGACCTTTGAGAATTCGAGTCAGCAAATGCAGGTGAGCTAAGATAAATTCCCACCTCTTACCCTCAGCTTGCCAGCCTCCTATTACTGCTCTAGGGTTCTCCCAAACTGGCTGCACATTGGCAGTGTTGCCACCAGAGGGCAGCCTATACCCATTCCTGCTGAGGAGTGGGGTGCTGGTCCCTAACCAGCCTGGGAGAAGTGATGGGGCAGGTCTGAACCAGTAAGCTGGGGACTTCCAAGTCTAGGTCCAACTCCCACTACCCAGGTGCCCATCTCCAGGCTGAACACCCATGATGCCAAAGAGAAAAATTTATTTCCATAGTCACTGTGACTTACAGAAAGCAGGGCCTCCCCCCTTCTCCCCATTTCCTTGGAGGATCACCCCACTCCTGCACTCCATGCTGCTCTTGGAGCCAGCCATTTCCCTGCGTGCTCAGTGCCCCCAGCAGGGCACGCAAGGCAGGATGTGGGGTGCTGGGTTAGGCCTTTGGACCTGACACCTCCCAGGCTGATGTCTTGAGACAAGCAGGCGCTCAGTCCCAGCCCAACACTGAGCCTGGATTGAGGAACCCCACCCCATTAGATCATCAGCAAGCTTGCGACAGTCTGGCAGGCAGCTCAGCAGTGTTTCTGTCTGCCTGTCTGTTCTGCTGGCTGACATGTTCAAACACTGGAGCCAATCAATCCCAACATTTCAGAGAATGTTGCAGGCATGGGTGAGCGGCAGAACCCCATTTGGGAAAGGAGAAAAATAGCGAGAGGGACAGAGAGCCACAGTCATTTGGTTAGCAGAGCCACAGCCTCAAGATGCTCTGTGATCTGAAATCAATGCCAAGGTGGACGCATGAACAAATGGGTGTAACTGCCCATCAGGAAGTTTAAGCTTGAAATTATGGATGCAGGTTCCTAGCCACCCAAGAAGTGAAATTCTCAAATAGCTTTCTAAGGAAAGCTGTGGGGGAAAAAAAGCTATCTGGCTTCAAAACAGAGCTTGATAAATTTCTAGAGGGGATGGTATGTGTCAACCTAGTTTGGTGACTGACCAAACTTTGACTATTGGCGGCGGATGTGCCAGTGGCCTAAGAAGAGAGGGTGGATGGGTGGGTTATGATTTATTACAGAGAATTCTTTCGTGGGTGTCTGGGTGGTGAGACTTGCCCACATGCTCAGGGTTTAGCTGATCACCATATATGGAGTCAGGAAGGACTTTTCCCCTGGGGCAGATTGGCAAAGTGCTGTTTTTTTTTTTTGTTTTTTTGGTTTTTTTTTTACCTTCCTCCATAGCATGAGGTCTGGGTCATTTGCTGGTGGTGGATTATCTGTAACGCACAGTCCTTAAACCATGATTTGGGGACTTTAATAACTCAGTCATAGGATAGAGGTTTATTACAGGAGGGAGTGGGTGAAGTTTTACAATTTCCAAAGGGATAGCCGTGTTAGTCTAGTCCAGCAAAAAACAACAAGGAGTCATGTGGCACTTAAAGACTAACAGATTTATTTTTCGCATGAGCTTTCATGGGAGAAAATCCCACTTCATCAGATGCTTCGAAGATGGGTGAACTTACAGAATTGAATGAAAATAAATGCAACGGTTGTAAAACATAGGATCAGGTCATACAATAACAGCAAATCAGAGCAGTTGTTAGGTTCAAACCCTGGGAAGCCTTAAGTCAAATTAGCTTTTGTAATGAGAAAAGAACCCATAGTCTCAATTCAATCCTGCTTTCACAGAATTTAGTTTGCATATTAATTCAAGTTCAGCTGTTTCTCTTTGAAGTCTTGAGGTCCCAGTCACATCTCTGACGATGGTTATTAACAGATCATTTATCAAGTGATTAGAAAGATGGAAGTGCTCAGCAACTGGTTTTTTTGTTTTGTGATTTCTGATATCAGCTCTTATGTTCATTTATTCTTTTGCGCAGGGATCGTCCTGTTTGTCTGCATTGTGCAGGAGGTCAGACTAGATGATCGTACTGGTCCCTTCTGAGCTTAGAGTCTGTGATTGTCCATAGCAATGGTCCCCACGTGGGATCCCTGGGGCCTTTGGGGGCCTGACCTTGATTATGGGGTGCCTGTACCTTGAGTCAGGGCCTGAACCAACTGGAATGGCGTTTTGGCATTTCTGCCACATGGAGGTTAATGCTGGTCTGTTCTCCGCACAGTGACCTCAGAGCAAAGGGATGAGTGGTAGGGTTAACACCAGAAATGAAAAAGGTTAGGGCACTTGGCAAGATGGCTTTAGAGGAAAAGGTTTGAGAACCTGCAGTCTGTAGCTCAAGCTCCTGGCCCTGATCATGCCTTCCTGTGCAACATCATGTGTCATCTCCGCCTGTCTCCTTAGGCCTTGCTCCCTGCACAACCTTGTGCCTGGCAGAAAGAGAACAATGAACAAGAGGGGTAGGAGGAGACTGGGGAAAGGTATGGATGGGACCATAGACACAGCCCCAGACAGGAGGAGACTGGGAAACCTGGAATAGAGAAAGGAGGAATGAAGGACACAGGCCCACAGGGGAAGGGGAAAATTGGGAACCCTGGAATGGGGGAGGAGGGAGACTGCAGATATACCCAGAACCTCTGGCATGAGGAGAAGGTGAGAATAGGATGTAGACTGAACTCCTGGTTTGTGGGAAGAGAAGGGGGCCACACATGTACTGAGGTTAGGGGAAGAGAGATGGGCAGGTACACAGGGGAGGCTGGAAAGAGGGTACCAGGCATTGCTTGCAAGAAGTTTTGCAGTCAGAGGGGGAACAGGGAGTGTGATGGAGTGGGGAGACTCTTGGGATGTCATCAGCAGTACCTCAGTTTCCCTTGCTTTCTGTTTAGGTATTCCAGTGATCGGAATGGGGCATGTGATTACTACAGGGGGATGGATGGGTCTGTGACAGGCCACTCCCCAGATCTGATCCAGTGTGCGCTGTAACCTCCCAATTCCCACTCCTGAACCCCAATTCACCCCACTTTGCAAAGTGACCACTCACTCCTGAGTCAATCCATTCTGGCCTCTTGTGTGTAATTGGTCACAGTCAGAGGGCTGTGCTACTCGAGGCTACTTGAGGACGGTCCCCCAGCAAGCACCACTGCCTTCATTTACCATGCCAGGAGCCCATGTCTACAGATATCAGGAACCACTCCCAACCATCACACAGTCAAGTCTGTCCATTTAACAAAGAAATGGATTGTGACCAGCCCTCTTCACTCACACCCTCTAAAGATCACACAGCTTTAGAGAAAACAACTACAAATTTATTGATCAGATTATAATTCTAAGTGAGAATATGGCCAATCATGGAAGAATCACCATACAAATGAGTCAGGAGAGACCACAAGAAAATACAAGTTAAAATAAGCTTGCTAACCTAATATTTCTACTTAAACTAACCTCAGTCCAAACAAGTTCATGCTCAAGGTGTTCGGCTGTTAGATGTTTGCACAGCCAGTCTCTGCCTAAGGCCAGGCAGGGCCCAGATATTGCTTAGAGCTGTTTCCAGCTGGACAGTTCCAGGCCAAAAGCCCTTAAAATCTTTCAAGTTCTGTTTCAGTTTTCAAACTCCTTGGCTTCTCCCTTTCAGGGCTCAGGTGATCCCCTTGTCTCTTCCCAGCCATCTCTTTTAGCACATCTTTGTCTCTTTCAGGTAGCAGTTTGCTAAACGCTGCTTGTTGTTGGGAGAGACCTCTGTCCCCCACAACCATGCTAAACATGCTACACATCTGTGCACATGCATGAAGTTGTAGGAAACACAATATCATACTAATCATGTAGACTGGCTCATAAGCATCATAAAGAAACACTGCATGGTGTAACTGGCAATAAATCATACAATTCCAGTGTATAAGTGAGCAGGAAAATCATGTAGCTGATAATCCAGTGTGCACAGATATGTAGCCCGTGACAGTGTCCTCCATAGCCACAGGTGAACACACCCTTCAGGATCCAGAGGTGGCATCCACCTAGCCTGGGAAAAAGACAAACTAAGGAAGGGATCTGATGATGGGGAAAGAAAGGCCAGGGTCTAAGGGAAAAGATAACCAGAGCATTGCCCCACTCAACCTGGCTGTTTGCTGTTGTAACCTCTAGTTAATGTGCTAGTCAATCTTCCATGCTGTGAACCTGAATGCTAAGAAAACCTTCTGATTAGAAAGTGCGATAAGGGGTCTCTGGCTTGTGGAAGAATTCCCCAGGACCCTTCTGGGGAGGGAAATCTCACCAGGGGAGTTCCAGGTAGAGCAGGAGTCAGATCCTCTGAAAGCTGGTTGCACAGTAGTGTGGAAACCTGGGCTGGACTGGGGGCAAACTCCACTGTGGCAGACTCCTGATCAGCAGTGACTAGAGGGAACCCAGACACAATTCCTAAGAGGCTCTGTCACAAGGAGTCACTCAAATAGCATGGAATAGGAGCGGAGGGCAGGGAGCTTGTGGGGTGGTGAAGGGGTGTAGGCAGGGAGTCCCTGGGCTCCACTGGACTCATCCCACAGGGCGTATCCAGCTTCTCCCAGGCCTTACTTCTCATTCTGTCACTTCTATTCTAAAAAGCCCCGCAGACCCTGGCATTTCTGCTCCAGTTCACTACTTCAACCCAGGGAGGCACCTTGTGCTCAATTAACCTGAATGAGCTCTGTCCATCTGGCCTTTTCAGGTGGCTGCCCCAATCCCGGCAGCAACTTTGGAGCTCTTTTCTGCACCTGTGACCCTTTTTCTGCATCACCTTTCAATGGGCTAGGCCCAGGCAAGCTCTGTATTGCAGTACTGTGCTCCTCAGCACCAGCTGCTAGGGGAAACTCCAGAGCCTCCTGTGGGGCTGATCCACGGAGGACAGGTAGCTTGAGAGCTGCCCACAGGGAGCAACACTGCTGCAGCTAAGATTTGGCTTTTTAATTACTCCCATAACCATGCCAGGTGTGGCCTTTCCCTGCATCACTTCCTCTGGTCCCACTGGTCCCACCCACTGCCCAGAGAGGTTCCAGCACCTTGCACAGCTTGGCTGAGCCGAGCTCTTGCTTCATGGCTGCCTGCATGCTCCTGGATCAGGATGTGGGCAGGTGGCTAGAGAGGCCTTGTATCTAGGGCACCTACCCTGAGTCAGAGGCAGTGTAGCAGGGAGCTGCCAGTCAGCTATGGAGCAGGAACTGGGCTAGGAGCCCCCCACTTCATTGGGGCTGCTGCCTGGAACAGGGTGATAGTGTGTGTATGGGGTGGGGATACCAGCCTCCATGGAAAAAACATTGGTCCTGCCCACACTGCAGCCCACCATAACCCGCTACACAGATGACCCCTGGGATAAGCAGGGAAGAACAAGGGCACATTGCACAGGCTGCCCCAGAACACACCAGCGCTGGGGGAAGAGTCCATTGCTGCTTAGTCCAGGCTTCAGGCTCCCCATGGAGGGAGCTGGCACCAGTGTGCCACACCGTCAGCACTGAAGGAGAATCAAAGGCCAATCCCTGCCCCCTCCCCTCCAGAAGAGGCAGGTGCTGTCTCCCTGTTGCATCCTCCCTTCCCCTGGAAACGTCAGCTGGGGGCTCTCAGAGAAGTGAGGCAGGAGCCATCCCAGCAGACACTGTGCCACACAACCTGCTGCACACAAGCATTTGAAAACCAGACCATAGGCTGATGATGATAATAATAATAAAAGTGCATTTTCAAAGCTGATTTTATTGGCCACATTGCAATTGAGTTAGCACAGGCTGGGAGGGGCACTGGGTATTGCCACGGGCCCCAGCCCAGCTGCCCAATAAACACAAGTCACAAAACTACAGCACAAGAAAAAAATCCAATAATAATAAAAAATTAAAATCTTCCCATCCCCCCACCGGTGTCCAATACGCAAAACGCCGCAGAAAACCGCACTCTGGAGCCCATCAACACGTGAAACAGAGTCAAAGCTTGGTCACGAGCGTACAGAACGTTGCACATGGCTGCAGCGGCTGGCCCAGGGCAGGCCCCGGCAATAGAAGCAACACGGCTCTCCCGTGCGACGCATGGCGCGCTGGCAGCAACGGGAGCTGGACGGAGGCGGCACGGGCCAAGGCGGCAGTGGCGGCTGGTTTACACACGCGCAGGCGCTAGCTACAGGGGCTGGTGGGTGGACGTGGCTCCGCATGCTCAGGGAGACACCATGGGGCCGAACTGGTGGAGAGCCAGGAGTGCCAGGCCTCTCCAAGAGTAGATGTGGGGCAGGCTGGGCACAGGCATCAATGAGCCAGAGGGAGTTCAGAGCTTAAAGCTGTCAGCTGGGACAGGCTCTATGCCTGTGCAAAGTCCCCCAGCCCTGGAGGGCTTGCAGTGGGGCACAGTGGCACTTGGCCTCTTATGGCATCTGCAGGCCTTGGTGGTCAATAAAAGATGGGGTTGCCATAGCGATGGCAGCAAAGAGTCCCCAGGGTGTAATGCTGCAGATTAAAGTCATCAAGGGGGAGAGGGTGCAAGAGGTTTGTTGGAAAGGAACCCCAGCCACCTTCGCTTACTGGCCCTGGCAGGCAGGGCTAATGAAGGGCTGAGGGGGGCAGGCACCCCTGGGGAGGGGCGCACACACACACACACACACACCCCACATAATCACAACAGCAACAAGAGCAGAAGCTTTACATAGGCAGGGCCTTTCACAGTATCTCAGGGGGACAGGTATGAGGCCATCTCCTGGCACTGCAGTGCCATGAGTGAAGCTGGGTAGAGATCGAGGGGCAGGGTGGGTCGGACAGCCACAGGGCAGTGTCCGAGGTGGAGGGAGCCTGTGCTCCAACTCCTCAGAGCATGAGTGGAGGCAGTCAAGGATGCAGGCCACTGCTGCATGACTTCTTCAGCCAGGACCTCCCTCCACAGCTGCCCCCCAGTCCATACAGGGCTACGTTCCTCCCGGGGGGCAGCAAGGGTCTGGGCAGGATAGGGCCTGCCCAGGGAGCAAGGCTGGGATTCTGGAATGAGTCAATGAAGGGTGCCAGTGTGGAAAGGGGGCAACCAGCCCCCAGCCCAGCCTGCTCCCCACAAAGTCACGTCCCTTGGTCAGTTGCTCACAGTAAGTGGTGGGGAGGGGACGCCACACAATCTACTGCCCCCAGCCCCTCCCCCAAACTAGCACACAGACAGATGGGGCTCAGCACCCCCAAGTCGGGTCCGGCCCTGCAATCAATCCATCCCGGTTCATAGCGGCGGTGCCAAAGTTTTCCTGCTCCTCCAGGCGGATCAAAACAAACCAAAGTCCCCACAAGTGTCAGCAAGGGAGGGGTTGGGGAGGGGTCCCCAGCGCCGGCCCCTCTGTTAATGAATGGCGCACACAGGCAGAATGGCTGCAGGCCAAGGGGGCTGTGGGTTGGCAGCGCGTCCCCCCCCATTTGTGCGTGCGGGCGTTATTGGCTTTGTTTGGTTTGTGTTTCACAAAGCGAGTAGCGAGGGGGAATTCAAGGAGTCCGAGGACTGGTCGCTGCTGCTGTTCCGCTGGTGTGTGGCGCCGCAGGTAGATCCCTCTGGGTAGGTGAACACAAACGAAGATGTATATGAAGGGTTAAGCGGGTACGGGTCAGTCAGCGGCTCACCGTGCGTAAAGTAAGAACTAGAAAACGCTACCTCCGCTGGGCCTGCCGCGCCCGGCGCCGGCACGCCAAGGCTCTGCTGGTAGTGGAGTGGCACAGATGGGTAGGCAGCCGGCCCAAATGGGTCCTCCTTAACAGGCACCCCCAAGGAGCTCACCTCCGCCGATGGGCCGGGCTGGCCGCTCAGCTCAGGTATGTCCTCGTAAGGGATTTTGCAGCTGGGCTTGTGAGCCACTAGGACGAATTCGAGACGGTCTTTCTCCTTCTGCAGCTCCGCGATCTCAGACTCCAGTCCTGCCTTTTCTTCCTCTAGCTGGTCTGTCTCCTGGAAGGGAGCGGAAGGTGAGCCTGGGTCGGCCTGGGCCAGGGACATTAGACCACCAGGGTTCCTACACCACTGTCGCTAGGGTGTCTGCTCCTATGTCAATCCCCCCCCACGCACAGCCCTAGCACACCTTGCCTGCAGAGACCATTGATGCTCTGCTTGGTTTGGAGCAGCAATTTCAGTCCCAATTTCTTCCCCACAGCCATGCTTTATTACCCTCCACCAATAAAATGCCCAGACGTCCCCCCAGCTTCCCTCCTAGTGTTGGCAAATGAGTCAGACCCTGCCAGGGTGCACGCAGCACCGGTATGTGCCCAGCCCTGGCAGTTCCACACCTGTCCCTGCTCCAAGGGACTGTTCTGCTTTATGCAGGAGGTGGAAATAAGGCTGCAGCCTGCCCAGCTTTTCCCAGGCTTGCTCCTTTTGAGGGGTATTTGGAAGGGCACCCAGTCTGGCTGAACTGCTTTTTGTACTCACATGGCAGCCCAACCCCCAAGGGAAAGGGCCCTTCAGACACCCCTACTTTCTACAGGAGGAAGCAGAGACCTGCCTCAGGAACAGTCTGCCATGGGCACCACCCAATCCACCAGCTAGCACCCAGACAGCTGCAGCACTGGCAAAAGGAGCCACCCCAGCTGCTCAGGGCAGAGATAATGGAGCAAGTTCTCCATGAGCTCCATCACGCACATGCACCATGTGAGGGAGTTGAAAGCAAAGGGAAGGGGGCTGGTGAGCACTCACCGCCTGGAGTCGGTCCGTCAGCTCCCGGCGCCGGTTCCGACATTTGGCCGCTGCCAGCTTGTTCCGCTCTCTGCGGACGCGTCGCTTCTCCTCCTCCTCTGGTGTCAGCTGCAAGAACCAAGGGGGCTGGTCAACCAGGTGCTCTAGCCCAGGACCCTCCACACCCGATGGAGCACAGACAGACCCCAGCAACATGCCTTGGCACTCAGGTCTCTGCCTGCCCTGTGCCTCAAGAGGAGCAAGGCCTACATGGCCAATGCAGTCTGTGGCCTCTGTCCTGATCTCCCTTCCTTCCCAATCCATGATGGGGACACCCTGACCTGAGCTCTCTGCTACTGGACAGCTGCTGGGTGAGACCAGCTTTCATTCGCCATGGGTTGCAGACCCTGCACCCCTGGTCTTGCATATGCTAAGGCCCTGCAGCCTGCATCAGAGTGACAAGAATCCCTGGGTCATGCCTGCTGGGGCAGGCATCTCAGAACACAGCCAAGCTGAGCCAGGCTTCTAGCCACACTGCTCTGTGCAACTTCCAGGCCTCTCACATGGGGACTGGTGGCCTCTGACCTCCCCTTATCCCTCTTTAGCCTTGCTGCCCTGCAGACAAGCAGAGGAATGGAGCCATTGGCGTGGCAGCAGTGTGTCCCTGCCCTACATGGCTGGGTATGGTTCCAATTAATCCAGCTCCCTGAATCCCCAACATGCAGGCAAGCCCCAGGCAGGGGGGTAAGTGATGGAGTTAGTAACCTCATTGCTGATGCCCCAGAGGAAGTTCGACAGAAGAAGAATGTCCCCCAAGTCCGCCCAGCTCACCGTTTCCTCTCGTGTCCTCCGGGGCCGGGCCCGTGTGGAGCGGGATGACGGGGCCGTGGCTGCAGCTGTGGAGGGCGCAGTGCCGTAGGCCCCCATCCCTGGAGTGGAATAGCTGGTCCCTGGGAGGTCATAGGGGTCCACAACAGGTGGCTGCGGCTGGTGAGATGCTGGCTGGCCCGGCGGCTGTGACTGGGCCATGGAGGAGATGAGAGTGGGCTGCACCAACCACTGCAAATCCTGGCTAGTTGTTATGGCGGTGACTGTGGGCACAAAGGATCCGGGCATTTCCCCAAGGCCACTGCACTCCTGAAACATAAGAGCATGGAAGACGGTCCAGGGCTGGGCAAGAGTACAACAGGAACGCATCTCCCTCAGTCCCAGCTTGTAGCATCCATGCCTGCCTTGGTCAGCCTCCCAGAGACATGGGTTAGAGTCCCTCCATTCCCACCAGTGACGCAGAGACACCTTGGTCATTACTCAGCACAGACAGCAACATGCAATGCAGGGTGAAGGCATACCCTAGCTCACATACAGGCCTGTCTACCTGCCAGTGCCTGCCACCAGACATGGTCAGGCTTGACATTGGAGACTGGAGCCATGCAATGGGTTTCATGTTCCTCTACCCTCGTGGCGGCTGCTGGTGAAAGTAGCAGAAAGGCCAGCCCCGAAGATTGGGCCTTCCTTACATGCAGATGGTGCCTAATCCCTACCCTGTACAGATGGCCATTTCCCCACCCACACACACATATCCTGTCCCTAGGGCGTACATGGGTTCAATTGCTATGAACCATCCCATCCATAAGGGCCAAGATGGGAGGGCTTAATACAAACACCTCTCTGAACTGGGCCAAGACACAGACCTATGCCATCCTCACACCTAGGATCAGGGCAAGCTAGACGCAACTGGCTCTATGTCCCCCTCACCAGCCCTCATCACTAAGAGAGAGGTCCAATTCTGCGCAAGTAGCTCTGGCTTCCGATTAGTTCATTGTAAGTAACCAGGCCCCAGGGCACCCCAAATGGGCCAGTTATAAATAGCTCTGCAAAGAAGGCAGATCAGGTTCTGGAAAAGTGAGCTGTACTTCCAGTGCATGAACTGGGTTGTGTGTGCATTTCACACACAGACTCCAGGAAGCAGCAGGGGCTGCTCTTTTGGGGGGCAAAAAGAAAAACATTTATTTGCAGTTTCCAGGCTTTGGTTTTTTTCAAGGCTTCAGAGTGCCAGGGTCAGCACATGCCTAAAAATAACTCCCTTCTCCACAGGACTCTTCTCGTTGGACCTGACCGTGGGATTCCCAATTTGAGCTTTTACAATAAATCAGGGATACATGCAGTGGGCGAGGGGAGCCCACTGACGCTGTTAGTGAGATGTGGAGGCGGACAGGCACGGGCAATGCTTAGCTAAATGTACCCCCACCCCCAGCTGCCAGTTTTCCAGCCAGTTCCAAGAGCAGGTGCATTCTGTCAGAGGACTTGACATTACTAATTGCCCTAGGGTAGCTAGATAGAAAGTGTGAAAATTGGGATGGGGGGTGGGTGAGGGAATTAAATAGGCACCTATGTAAGAAAAATCCCCCAATATATCAGGGCTGTCCTCATATAATTAGGACAGCTGGTTACCCTAAGCTGGCCCCATCCCTGTGGGCTTCCCAGCATCCAGCTTCTGCTAAGAAGGGGGGCAGCCCTCCTCCTCATCTTTCAGGAAAGGACCTGACAATCCCCCCCAGCTAAGGGCTCTGCTCCAATGACCACTGGGGTCACTGGCTCTGATGTGGAGTAGGTGCTACTTGCATGAGTGGCACAGAAAATCCTGGCTCCTCAACCCCACCCTGACCCACTGAGCTGGAGTCGCTCCCATGCCTGAGGTTGCTCGGAGAGGGCTTTGCTTGCAACAGCAATCTGATCAGCACAGTTTGGGGGTGCCACTGACACCCCCCAGCAGCAAATAAAGGATGAAGTCTGTGGCTTTCCCAGGATCTACCACCGGCTGCCTTCTGGGACCAGATACGATGGTATCATATAGGGGTAACCTGCCCCCTCATGCTAACCCCCTAGCTACAGGATGTCACACACTGACGCCCCTCCAGATACAGGGTGTCACACAGGGGTGAACCTGCCCCCTTCTGCCCCCCAACTAATGGGGGGAGAGTGTCACGTGTCACACATGGGGGGGCAGCTCCAGCCTCCCAATACGGCTGGATCACGACCCCGGTTGCTAAGGGAACCCGCACAGTTCGCTTGTGCAGACTATTATGGGCTGTACGTGGTGGGCAGCCCCCTATTGCGCTCCCTTCCCTTCTCCGCACGTCCCCCCCCTTTCGAACGCAAGGGGGCAGGGCCTGCCCGACCAATCAGAGAGCTCGCTTTCCCACCACCCGCCCCTTAGCAACGGGGGCGGCCCCCGCGTTCCAAAATAAACCCTCGCCAGAGTGGGCGGGGAGGGAACGCGCCGTGCGTGCCATACGTCAACACGGAGGGTTCCAACGCGTCACACGTTACGCACAACTCCGCCCCCCTCTCCCCACGTCCCCCTCCCCGGGCCGGAGACGTCTACGCGGGGCGAGGGGGGGCGGGGGAAGCGCTCGGAATGCGGACCGGAGAGAGGACTGGGGGCATCCCTTGGTACCGACACGCCCCCGCATCCTTGTGTCCCGCCGTCCCCATCCCGCTCCCGCTCCCTTACCTGAGAGGCGGCGGCGGCCGTGGGGCTCCCGAAGGAATCCACCGAGGACAGGTACTGGGACTCGGCCGACGGGGACGAGCTGCACCGGGAGGTGGAGTCGAAGTCGCCGGGGAAGCCCTGATACATCTCCCTGGGCGCGGAGGGAAGCCGGGGGCCACGCGGGGGTCGCCTGGAAGCCAAGGCTGACAGAAGGGAGGCTGCGAGGCGCGGGGCAGAGGAGGGGGAAAGCGGCAAGAGTCGGAGAGAAGCAGCTGCAAAGTCCCGCTTGTGAGCGGAGTCCGGCCGGGGCAGCGGGGCCTGGCGGTCCCCCTTTTCCTCCTTCACTAGCGAAGCGACATCTCCCTGGGGGCGCGGGGCACGGATCCGCAACTCAGCGCCCGAGAATCGGCGCGCGGGGAACCGGCGGGCTGCCGGCGTCCGAGCCTCAAACTCCCTGCTTCAGGCGCCTTCTCCCCTCAACGCAGCATCCGCGGAGAAAGGGGGGTCCAAAGCCCCTTCCCGGCTAGCGGTGTCACTTCAGCACCGATGCCCCGAAAAACTCCAGCAACCCCCCAAGACAGCACAATCCAGAGGCGACGCGGCTTCTTCGCAGGCCCGAGCCCCGCCGGTCGGGGCGGGGGGAGGTCGCCGGGGTCCTCTTGAGCCCTGTCCCGCGCAGATGTCACCCGTGTCCCGGTTCGGTAGAGCGGCTCGCAACTCCAGATCCCCTCGCAACTTATGAATGAACCACGCTCCGAGCCCGAGCCGCTCCTATTTATACAAGAGGGGCCGGCCCCCTCGTGACGTAACCAGGAAATATCCTCCCCACTCCCCCGAAACCAGGCACAGGGGCCACGCCGCGGCCCCAAACTCAGCCTGGCCCTTGCACCGGCTCTTCTTAAGTTCCCCTGAGCCCGACGCCCCCCGACTCCCCGGGGAAAGGGGCAATAAAAGGGTCTAAAGGGGAGGGGATCCCTGGCCCCGCCCAGCTGGAGTTCCTGTGACGCACTTAGCCATATATGGGCTTGTCTTAGCTGTGTTTGTTTGGTATCCTAGCAGAGGACGTCAGAGGGAATCCCTTTCTCAGCGCCCTGGCTAGGGCTGCCGCTGCTGGCGAGCGGGGCCGGGTATTAATAGAAACTTTTACTATAGCCTTCTAGAAATGGCCTGAACCTGCCGCCCGCCGCAGCCAGGGGGCGGGGGGCTTCCCGGGACGGAGACCCCCCCCCCAGCCCCTTCATGGGCCTCGATCCGGGAATCTCTGCATGCTGCATCTCCATTCTGACAGGGGGAGGCAAGGACCCCCCCTAGAGGACAAAGGTGGAATCAGCCACTCTGGCCCCCCCGCCCCAGGCGGCTCTTGCCTGGTCTGTTGTGCTGGATGGGTGGTTTTAGCCAGGCCAGTCTGTACCCTCCCTCCAGGACCTGGCATCCCTGCAAGCTGGTGGCAGCCAGTCCCAGGCCTTCCCATAGACTCTAAGCTCAGAAGGGACCCATGTGATCATCTAGTCTGACCTCCTGCACCATGCAGGCCTCAAGACTTCACCCATCCACTCCAGCAAGAGGCCTCTGCAGCCTCCGTTACAGGATCTCCATGCACATTAAATACCTCCCCCCCCCCGTGCCTGTCTTATTATCCTAGTTTTTAAAACCAAATCAAGCCCCCTAGAGTTCCACCTTTCACCTGCAGGTCCAAAGGTGGCTACTTGGGCTGAGTCTCCGTCACAGGCAGATGAGAAGTTACACTACCAGGATGCCAACCCTTCCAGAAGCATGCCTGGAATTCAATTCCAAGCTCTGCCTGAGCAGGTCAGGCCAACACCCAGTGTCCTGTTTCTGGCAGTAGCCAATGCCAGCTGTTTCAAGGGGAACAAATGAAACAGGGCAGTTTTGAGTGATCCATCCCCTGTCATCCAGTCCCAGCTTCAGGCATTGGCCAGCCAGCTCTCCGTCACACTCCCTCCAGTAGGAAGTTGGCCAGTGTTTTTTACATCTTTAGTTTAGGGAATAGTTCACATTTCCAGGACTGGTTTACACCAGAACTGGGGGTAGCTGGCTTTGAGAATGTCAGGGTCAAATCTGCTGGTCTTCACCCCCTCCTGGAGTTCAGTGGATCTACCCAGCATACAACTTGCAGAGAATTTGGACTGATATGTTCCCATGCTTTTTCTTTTTCCTGATGTACTAGGTCTTGCTCCCCCCACCCAAGAGGGGGCAAGGGTATGGGGGACTCAAATTAGGATTCTTGTCTTGTAGCCTCTTCCCTGGAAGGCTGTGCGGCCCACTGGTTAAAGCAAGGGAAAACAACAGGGAACTGAATCTCCTTGATTTTGTTCTATCTTTTTCCCCCTAAATAAACCAGGTGATGTTGTATAGAAAGGAAGTGATTTATACTTCCCTTTTTACAGCAAAAAATACTAATAGCTACCTACCTTCCCTGGGAGTTGTGAGGCTCAACATCCATAAAGAGCTTTGAGCCCTCAAACTGGAAAGCATTTGGGGCCCACAGTGGGGTTGAATTGATCCCATGGGTAGATCCCTACAGGTATCAGCAGATCCAATGACTTCAAATTTTGTAAACAAACAGGGCTCTACCCATGGGAAAACAGGAAAATACATTCCTGAGCAGGGATTTGCAAAGTCCTAACTGGCTTCCTTTTTATAAGGCTCTCTTTGTTTGGCTGGGGTGGGGGGTAGATATTATACAGGTGCTTCTATTGGCTCAATTAACACTTCACTCATAGCCTGAGTTTCTCTGCCTCAACAACTGCCTATATTCTTTTGCCCAACTGGAGCAAGGGACCTGGCAGATATGTATGTGTGTATTAAACTGCCCCTCCTTGTGTGTGACCCCCCCTCCCCAAGAACAGCTGATAAATTATTCCAAGAGCTTCTAGGCACATAGCAGCTGAATTCTGGCTTGCTGCCTATGGGCCACTTGCCATACTGCTACCGCACCCTGTTTGTAATAAGATCCTTCCTTCAGCTGGGATTCTGAGAATCCCCACTCTAGCCTCCACTCATGCTAGTAAATATTTCAGGTTTCTAGGTCATCAGGTCCTGGGGCTTCTCCAGGACTATGGATGTGAAGCCACAGTGTGTGGTGTGTGCATCTCCCCTTGCTAGCTCAAATGGGCTATCAAAGCCTTAACTAAAGAAGCCAGCACCTCAGGCATGTTCCAGTTGGAACATGCCACTTACAATAGCCAGCACCTGGAGTGATTGGTGGGGAGTGGGTCCTTTAATGGAGTGGCTCAATGAAGCCCCACTTGCCCCACGGTAGTTATGGCTCTATGGGGTGTCATTGCATTGTCCAAACTATGGCCCCATTTCCCAAGCTTCCTAAATACCCTTTTCCATACTGACTTTGCCTCTCTGTCCAGGGCTATTGTGGGAGCTGCTGACCCTGGATGTCCTGGCTCTGATCTGGTACCTACTGCTTTCCAGTTGCTGTTCCTGGGCTTCCCAAAGTCCCCTTTGCTCTTATGTGGCTCACACGTCAGGCCTCTGCCAATGGGAAATGATGCTGCTGCAAGTCTCATGTATCCCAAGGAGAGATCCCACCTCCTGTGAATGGAGGGTCTGAACATGCTGCCTGCAGCAGGCTGAGTGCATAATGATGTCTCTTCCACATCACCAGGAGCAGTGGAGGTGGCTTCAGCATCACTAATAAGGAGTCTGAAGACACTGCAGCCTCGCAAGGTAGAGAGACCATTGCAACTCAGGATGCCTGGTCTCCACTCCTGGGGGATCAGGGTAAGTCAGTCCCCACAAGGGGCTCTTGTTTCCTCTCCCACCCTTTTGTCTGTTTACACTGAGCACTTTTTGAGACAGGACCTCTGCTGTTCTGTGCACGTAGTGCCTCATGCAGTGGGATTTCCAGGCCTTAAAGAATCAGTTTGGGAAGTGCTGAGCAGTGCTCTCTGTCTGGATGCTGACTAAATGAACCCCACCTCCCTACACAGCATTAAGAGGCTGGCTATTTTATGTATGACTTCCCCAGTCCTTGGAGCACCCCCCCCCCAGAGGAGGCAGAGGTCACTGAGCAGCTGTTGGGTGAGGGGAACAAACACGCTGGGTTTAAAATAAGCTCATCTTCCCACTTGTTTGTGGCTGCTAATTGCCTGTTGGATCAGACACCCTCTTGTTTTAACGGTTGCTCAACATCTGGTTAATGTTTAGTCACTTGATCCCACAGTCTAATGTAGCACAGAGGTGTCAGCCGGGTTGTTTTCAACCATCCTCGCTTTGTCCCCACCCTTCAACTTTCACCCCTGGCGGATGGGGAGGAAGTAGGTCATTGGCTCAAGTTCAACCCAGGGGGATTTCCTTTAGGGTTTCCTAACAAGGCCAATGGAAGCCAATTGCAGAGGGACCTTGGAAACCCCAACTCCTTGGCTCCCATCTCTGACACCAGCACCTCACCATTCAGCCTCCCTGCCCAGCACCCTATTATCCACCTCCCATTAAACTCACTTCTTCTTGGCTGGTAGGTGATAGGCTTGCAGTCTCTCCACCTCTGATTTCGTGGTGTGAGAGGAATCACAAGGGGCAACCCAACTGAGCAGCAGGTTCCTCTCTGGACCCCAGCCTATGTAATTGTTTGCCCTCATGGGTAGGTGGCCTCTTGGGTCATGAGGAAGCATTGCAGGCTGGGACCCTAATTTGGGTACTACAGGGTGGCTGTGAAAGCATAGGGGACACCCAAAAGCTTTTGAGGATCTTGTCCTGAGCATGCACTGGAGGACTTCACTGTTTCACTGGGAGTGCAAAAGTGGGAGTTGGAGGGACAGGTAGGTTTGAAAAGAACTGGAGTGGGGAATGGCTTCTTTTTAAGGGACCCAGCACCCCTCCTGGCACAGTGCCCTGCTACTGAGCTGGGGGGGGGGGGGTTGGAGACAGGAAGATCAGGTCCTGGGGCATCACTACCCTAAATCCTGAAAATTCAGGCAGGTTTGAGGGGAACCCACTAGGAGCCTCAAGTTGTAGAACCTGGGGTGGGGGGTGCAATTTATGGTGGCCAGAGTGAAGCACAGCCTTGTCTTTGGATGCTGTGGGGCAGGCTTCCCACTGTGCCAGTGACAGTGCAGGGTGGTAGGAACCAGTTTGGTGCCCTGCAGGGGAAGTCTCTCAGTGGGTCAGAGGGGAGGCGAGCCTGGGTGTTGTCTGGGAAAAGCTGTCTGAGCTGGGCTGCTGTTTACATTCTCCAGAGCACAGCTCATAACCACAGCAGGCCAGTGCCTGGGAAGGATTTAGGGAAGGACAGTGGCAGCCGCAGACGTTTCAGGCCGCGGTTGCAGTGAGGGATGGGACAGGGACCTGAGGGCGAGCGGTGAATAATCCTGAAGCAGAGTCTCGCCTGAGACCCAAAATATTCCTGATGTCCCAGCAATGGCAGACGGGACCCTGTCATGGCAAATTATTCTGAGCAGCCTCCCTCCCCTCCTCCAGTACTGTTCCACTGTCTGCATCCAGTCCCAACCAGGGGCTAACAAGCCAGACAGGAAATCGGGATAGGCCCAGCCTCAGTTGCTAGAGCTTCCCTTGTCTGGGACACCAACTTGGCCCTGTTTCCAGCCACCCTGCAGTGCTGGCAGTGTTGGAGCAGGGCTGTCCTGGACCTTTGTCACACTTAGACTCTGCAATGGTGAGCAAATGGGGATCTTGCCTGAAAGGATCTAACTTCAGGCAGCCTTACTGGGCAACAGCAGTTGTGAGGATGTGAGATAAAGGGCTGAGGGGGGAAGATGTTTGGAGGGATGAACAGAGGGTGAGGGGCCTGGGATTTGTTTTAATTTAAATCAAAGAAAGATGCACAGAAACAAGGCCAGATTCCCTACCCTCTTGCCCCCGTCATTGCACAGTCCCTGAAAAAGCTCCCCCAGCCCTTCCATCCCCCTGTCACACATGGCTCCAATGGCACACAGAGCCCCCCATCACACGTGGCTCCAGTGGCATACACAGTCCCCTCCACCACCCTACATCATACACACTGCTTCACTGGCACATGCAGCTTCCCTGCCCCTTTCCCCCACATTGCTTCACTGGCAGCCATAACCACCTGTCTGCTTCATCCCACGCTGCCCCCCCTGCCCCGTGCCACAGGACAGTGTGTTACCCACTCTACCAAGAGCTCACTACACCTCAGGAGCTGTTCCCATAACAGGCCTCTTTAATGGGGCTCAGTACCACCCAGTTACAAGTGGGGTAGGGGTCCACGTGACACATGGCTGGCTGGGGAGGTCAAGGCTGGATATTAGGAAAAACTTCACTAGGCGAGTGGTAAAGCATTAGAATGGGCTGCCTAGGGAGGTGCTGGAATCTCCATCTTTGGGGATGTTTAAGGCCCGGCTGGACAAAACTCTGGCTGGGATAATTTAGTGGGAGTGGTCCTGCTTTTCTGACAGCGGGTTGGACTAGATGACCTCATGAGGTCCCTTCTAACCCTATGATTCTGGAGCAACCTCTCCAGGGTGGCAAAGACAGACTGGGCCAAACATGGAGCTCCCCATACTTGCCTCAATGTTGTCACTACAGGCCCCAGCCTTTGGAGCCCCAGGGCATCCAGCCAGACCTTGTCATACACAGCAGGGGCTGCTCTGCCAGTCACTCCCCCCAGTCTGCCCCAGGTAGCAGGAGGGAATCCCCCCAAGTCCCACCTGGGGGAACAGCCACCATGGGGCAGGAATCAGAACCATAACTAGGGCAGGGCGGATGGGGCTTTTCCCTGGGCACCCTGGGATGGCTCTGTTTAGCTGCTCTCTCAAAGGGCATGTTGCACACTGCTTGCTCCATTGTAAGGGCACGTTCCGAGCAGAATGTGCCCAGGCCACTGAAATGCCTAATTACAGCACTGGCAGGAATAACCTTGAGGTGTGTAATTGAGACAGACCATCCCCAGGGACCCCGAAAGGCTTACCTAGGGTGTAGTACTGAGGTCATGAGTAATGGCATGAACACTGGTGTAGGGGGGAAGCACCAGGACCCAGTGACACAGCCCAGGGTTGGGCGTGGTTCCTCCTGAAAGCAGAGCTCCACCTCAGTGTGAGCAGGAACCCCTGGGCATGGTCAACCCAGCCTGCGGGTGTTCAGGGGAATCCTAGAAAGAGCTACAGTGACTCACGGCAGGTCTGTTCCTGGCAGTAAACAGGCCTGTGGCAGCCCCTCAACCACAGGAGTTAGAACAGGAAAGGCCAAGTTGCGACTGCATCTGGAAGGGCTGGAGTGAGCAAGTCCCAGATCCACCCCTTCTTTAGCCCCAGAAGCCCATCCCAAGGTCCCTGTAGACAGCTAGTCTGCCCCACAGGGCTTCAGCTTCACCCCTTACCATGGGTCTCCCTTGCAAATCATTGGGGGTGGGGCGAGACTCAGCTGATAACCACAGATCCATGCTGCCTGCCCAGCTTCACACAAACTGATGGCCACACAGCCCTGAGCCACGGTGATGAGGCAAATGCTCCCTGACAGTGTGTGGTGGCAGGGGGGATAGGATTTGAGGGTTCGGTGGGGGGAAGAGAGGGGGTCTCACATCCGACTCAGGAGTGCTGACTCCCAGTTGCCTGTTCTGGACTTCACTCCCCTTCCAAGCCAGGACTGAACTCCAGGAGTCCTGGCTCCCCCAGCCTCATGGAGCACAAGAGCACTACATAACATCCCCTATACGGGATCTATTTTGCCTAGTCACTAATACAGGTCTGTTCCTGGCCTGGCTTTCCACGCCCACCCCGGCTAGGGCCAGTTCTGTTGTTTGGGTTTCCCTCGTGCGGGGTTTTGACTCACTGGTTGTGCAGTGATGCAAAGGGGTGACCTGGGGTTGGGGCAGCTGGGGGGGGGGTGCTGACTGGCGAGGGGGAGCCCCGAGGCAGTCAGGCACTGACTCAGCATGGGCTGTGATTCAGCCCCCAGGGGAGGCTGGCAGAAACATAGTGTGGCTGGGGGCAGGAACACCGCCAGGGTTGACAGCACACTGATGTCACTGGCCAGGTATGTTCGCAGCCATTCCTCTTTGCTGACTCATGCTTGGCTGGAGGCTGGTGCTGGGTGCCTGCTTGCCAGCTCCCCCCCTTCCAGGGGGGAGCCCTGCCTGCCATCTCAGTCGGTCAGTGAGCCACAGGCCAGCCAGTGGTTCGAGCAGGAAGCTGGGCACTAGGATCTTGGGTTCGGACTCTGTCTTTGGGAGGGGAGTAGGGGCTAGTGGTTAGGGCATGGGGGGCAGGCCCGAGAACCAGTTTTGACTTTGGAAGAAGAGTGAGGTTTAGTGGGTTACACCATGGGAGGGGGAGTGAGTCAGGACTCCTGGCTTCTATCCCCTATTGTGGGAAGGGAGCAGAGTCTAGTGGTTACTGGTTACAGCAGGACCCTGTCAGGACTGCTGAATTCAGCTCCAAGCCTGAGGCAGGAGTGGGGCTTAGTGTTGGGGGGGGGGGGCTAGGAATAAATCTGATTTCTGTTCCCTGCCTTAGGAGTGGAGTGTGTGGCGTGGCAGGTCAGGACAGGGTTAAGCTCCACAGTGTCTAGGTTCTGCTCCCGACTTCCTGGGTGTCTGCCCGCGAGTCTTTATCTTGGTCCCTGCCTCAGTTTCCCCAGTGTGTGGCCGGCCGCGGGAAGGTATCTGTGAGGCACCGGGCACGGCCCAGTTCTCCAGTGGCTCCCCGCTCCCCCATCTCCCCCCGCGGGCTCAGGCCGGGCCTCTGCCAGAGCAAGGGGCGTCGTCCGGGCAGGCGCCTGGCGCCCCCCCCCCCCCGCAGGCTGCGGGACGCCCGCCCCCCGCCCAGACCTCCCCCGGCCCCGCTCCGCTGCCAGGCACGTGGCGCTCCGCAGCTCGCGGTCAGAGGGGCGGGCCGGGGCCGGGGCCGGGGCCGGGGCGCTCCCCAGGCCGGGAGTCCGGAGCTTGGCTCGCCAGTGGCAGGCGGCGAGGCCTGAGGGTGCGGAGCGAGGCTGCCCGGGCGCGATGCAGAGCCTGGCCGGGAGCGTGTCTGCGAGGTAGAGGTGGGGGGGCCCTGGCAGCCTGGGGGACTCGGGGTGGGGAAGGGGCGTTTGGAGCCCTGGGAAGGACAGACGGGGGGGCGGGGGATCGGGACCAATTTGACCGGGCAGGAAGGACCTGGGCCAGACCCAGCCCGTCGGGCGGCGCTAGGAGAGGCATCCCTCGTGCGGGTGGCGGGACAGACGGACAGAGCCTGCAAAGCGACCGCCGACAGTGGGGGGGGTTGCGTTACCGGCACAGAGACAGACAGACAGACCGGAGGGTGCACTGGGAGAAAATGGGCCGGTGGACAAGGGGGGGGGGGCGGACAGACGGATCCTCAGCGAGGGGCAGCAGGACAGACGGACCGGAGGGGTCCCCTCCCCCAGGTGCCGCGGCTTCCAGCCCCACGTGCGTCCAGCGGCCCGGCCAGAACAAACAACCCACCCGTCGCTGTAGAAACGGCGTTCCATCCCCGTGTACGTCATCACGTCCGGCGTTCGTTTGTTTACGTTGCCCGGCAGCCGCGCTGCCCTGGCAACGGCGGAGCCGCCGCGGGGCGGGGCCTGGGCGCGCGGGGTGGGGCGAGCCGAGCTGCTGCGGCGCTGCAGCCGCCTGGGCTGGCTCCGCTGGGGGCGGGAGATGGCAGGGGCACGGGGGGGCGTGGGCCTGGGGTTGGGGGGGGC